>JAKTWN010000044.1:0-76014 GCA_030582035.1 Wickerhamiella occidentalis
ATTCACACTCCAAAATTCTTCAAATGAGCCTAACAGAAAAGGTACTCTCTCTAGTCAATAAAGGAGATGTTCCAAGCATCAAAAAAGCTTTCCCTGATGTGTCCGACAAGGATATCCAGGCCGTAGTCAAGTCTCTTGGTGACCGTAAGATGGTCGAGGCCAAAAAGATCGAGAAAGACGTCTACACTTTGACCACTGAAGGCGAATACATTAAAGCAAATGGTAGTCACGAGTATAGAGTTTGGAAGCAGGTCTGTGAAGCCGTTGATGGCCTTTCGATCACTGCCCTTAAGCAGATTGAGTACGGTCCTGTGGGCCAAAAGCAGGCATTCAAGAACAAATGGATCAAAAATGAAGGCGACAAGCTCGTCAAGGGCGATAAGGAGGCCACTAGTGATGAGACCCAGGCTCAGGTATCGAATCTCGACAAGCTTGACGCCGCCGCTGCCAAGGATCTCAAGAAGCGTAAACTCATTGTTTCCAGCAAAGAGATCGACTACTCATTATCCAAGGGTCCCGAGTTTGCCTTGGAGATCCAGAAATTAGAGACTGACTTGACAATGGACATGCTCCAGTCGGGAGCCTGGAAAGAGGCAAAGTTCAAGCCCTACAACTTCAACTCAGAAGGCACCGATCCTCATGCCGGTGCTCTTCACCCTCTCAACAAGGTGAGAGAAGAGTTTAGATTGCTCTACCTCTCGATGGGTTTCACTGAGATGGCCACCGATCCCTATGTAGAGACTGGCTTCTGGAACTTTGATGCCTTGTATGTGCCGCAGCAGCACCCTGCCCGTGATTTACAGGATACTTTTTACCTCAAGGACCCCAAGGTCGGCGGTTTGCCCCAAGATAAGGAGTACTTTGACCACGTTCGCAACGTCCACCAGAACGGCGAATTCGGATCCATTGGTTACCGTTACCCCTGGAAAGAAAGCGAGGCCACTCGCCTTGTTTTGCGTACACACACCACTTCTGTTTCGGCCCATATGCTCCACGCTTTGGCCAAGGACCCCAAGCCTACCCGTCTGTTCAGTATCGACCGTGTTTTCCGTAATGAGGCAGTTGATGCCACTCACTTGGCTGAGTTCCACCAGATTGAGGGTGTTATTGCCGACTACAACCTGACCCTCGGTGACCTTATTGGTTTCATGGAAGTCTTTTTCTCCCGTATGGGTGTTCACAACTTGCGCTTCAAGCCCGCCTACAACCCATACACTGAGCCCTCTTTGGAGATCTTTGGCTACCATTCTGCACTCGAAAAGTGGGTCGAGATTGGTAACAGTGGTTTGTTCCGCCCTGAGATGCTCGAGAGTATGGGCTTGCCCAAGGACTTCCGCGTAATTGGCTACGGGTTGAGTCTGGAGCGTCCTACCATGATCAAGTATGGTGTCTCAAATATCCGTGACTTGCTGGGCCACAAGGTCAGTCTTGACTTTGTTGAGAGCAACGCCGCCGTGCGTTTCGACCAGGATTTGGTTTAAACGGAGCGAATTTAGCTATATAATTAGAGATTGGTCGAACCACACGGGCAAGATCACTATATTTACGGCAAGATTAACTACTTGAATATTAAAGTCTAAATATACTGTCTGGCTAACAGCAAGGCAGGCACCTGAACGGCACCAACTTAAAAAGCATGATACCATTTGGATTTCTTGTCTTCGTTGTCGAAATCAATACGACGGCCCACCGTTAGATCAATAGAGCCTGGATTGTGCCATTTCCATTCCTTGGTCACCAGGGCGTAAGCGACATAAAAGAGCGCAGACACGGGCAACAGAATATAAGCGTCCACGAAATCGCCAGCGGTAAACGGACTGAATGTTGTCCATCCTTGTACCAACGCCAAAAAGACATTGAGTACAAGAGAGTACCAGGTATTCCATGGGTAAAATTTAAACCTGTACGGTAATTGGGTAAAGTTTTGCAATCTGAGAGCTCTGCGGAACCTGAAATGGGTCAGAGCGAGGCCTCCCCATACAATAAATACCGAAACACCAGACAAGTTTACAATGTACGAGTAAGCTTGAGCGGCACCTGTTTTGATGTTCATGAGTGCCAGGCATCCAAATAAGTTGGTGAAGATGATGGCAAAAATAGGGACACCTCGTTTATCGGTATAAGCCATAAACTTGGGAGCACAACCCTCTGCTGCCAAGTATAAGACAGTTCTTGAACCAACGTAAATGGACGAGTTGATGGCAGACAAACAAGTGACGAGGATAAACGCATTTACCAGGTGGTACCCAGCCTCCCAGCCAGCATTACGGATAGCAACGGTCATGGGACTCTGCAAGGCCTTTGCTTGGCCACCTTTGAGGCCAGGGTCGTCCCAGGGGCAGGTCATACCGAAAAAGATCGCGGAGCCCATGTAGATAAATAAGATACGCCAGATAACTTGGCGAATAGCGAGAGGGATGGCTTTTCCTGGGTTACGGGTCTCAGTAGCGGCAACTGCGACGGATTCAGTACCGCTATAAAAAGTAGAGCAAAAGATGAATACACGTGCTAAACCCCTGAACCCATCGGCCCAAGCACCCGGTTCATTCCAGTAATGGAACCCAAATGCGGGACGGTCTTTGATACCACCCGAGACATATACGATCGAGAAAAGAAAGAACGCACAAAGGCCAAGGAGTTTGACCAGTGCGAGCCAAAACTCGGCTTCACCATAAGCACCTACACCCAACATTTGGAACGCCAAAAACGCAAACCAGAAAATCAAAAAGTATCCCCATAGAGGAACCTTGTCGCTCCAGGTCTCTAAAACACTGGAAATGACATTGTATTCGTTTGCGAGTACTGCTACCCACACTACAAAGTAGTTCCAGCCCACGACAGCCGCAAATGGTTTGTTTACAAACCGGGAAGAGAGGGTCAAAAAGGAGCCTCCAGCGGGGTAAAGAGTAGTCATTTCACCCAGACATTGCATGATTGAGAACGCTAAAGTACCAATGACACCAAAACCAATAATGAGGGCAGCAGGGCCACCTTGTGCGAGCGCATTACCAGCACCAATAAGCAATCCGGGGCCAATGATTCCGGCCAGTGCGATCATCGATAAATGCCTTGTTTTCAGGGCCCGCTTGACACCAGTATCCTGATCCATAACTCCCTCAGTGTTGGAAATGGCTGCTTCGGAAGAGCCCAGCGTTTTGACCTCCACATCAGGTCCCGGCTCTTTTGGTTCTTTACTTCTCCACAAGACCATTTTTTCCTTATCTGGTTGGGAGTTTCCGTAATGGGATTTGGGGCGGACGTTCTATGGCGACATTTTTATCAAGCCGCTCACGTGGTATGGAGCGATGCATATAAGCGAGGCCTATGCATTACATGTCTTGGGAATTTTCGCATGTGGTCCTGAATTAGCTCGAAAAAAAACGCACAATCGAGCGATCTTGGAGATCACATAATAAAGCCTCCAGTGCACAAAGTAGATATCACGGTAAAATGAATGGTACATAGGACCCCTATAAGTTCAAACAGCTAATGGCTGCACAATAGCTGAGGCTGAAAGTGTTGGTAAGCCAGGTACCAGGTGCATACCCAGGATGGTCGTTTGCTGCACCCTAAGCAGGCTGGTGGGGTTGGTGACAGGTTCCATGCAGTGTGGCAACCGCAAGTAATTGCCAATAGTTTAGATAGTTGATTGTAGCGTGTGCGAGCGGTGGGCAGTATGCATGACAGCACGGCTAATGCAGCCAAAGCCAAAGAAAGAGGCCAAAGAGGCCAAGCAGCGAGTGAAAGCGGGTGAAACCATGGCGGTCACGAGGCAGGGAACGTCACGCTGAGCCACAAGAAATCTTAGTTCAGCTACTCTACTATACAACAGATTCACCAATTCTTTGCCCAGATCCGGCCTCTCTGCCCAGATCCAGCTTCTGCCCAGATGGTCACCTCGCAATTCGCCACCCTCACACGCCACCCTCTCCGGCGCCACCCTCATACGCCACCCTCACACTCCACCCAATCTCTTACCCGCTCACCATGAACTTTTCATGGCTCACGATTCTGGCAATGGCTGCTGCTAAAACCCAGACTTTGGACTGGACGCTCTCTTGGAAGACGGTGAATCCTGATGGCCTCAAAGATAGACCCGTTGTAGCCATCAACGACCAGTTCCCCCTGCCGGTGGTCCGTGTGAACAAGGGCGACCGTTTGGTGGTCAATGTACACAACAACATGACCGAACCGGCGCGCAATGCCACTGTGCATTTTCATGGAATGTTTCAAAACGGCACTAACCACATGGACGGCCCTCCAATGGTCGTGCAGTGCCCCCAGCCCCCCTCCAGCGTGTTTACATACGACTTTGTTGTAGACCAGCCGGGTACTTATTGGTACCATGCCCATGTGGATGATTTATATCCTGATGGATACCGTCAGATGCTGATTGTCGAGGATGATGAGTGCCCTTATGAGTATGAAGAGGAGATCAGTTTCAGTCTTGGTGACTGGTACCATGAGCTGTATGCCACAATTAGAGATAGAGACTTCATGTCCTTGTACAACCCAAGCGGTGCTGAGCCCGTCCCTGCGTCCATTTTGTTGAATGACTCGACGACCCTCGAGTACGAGATCAAGCCCCACACCACTTATCGCCTGCGTATTGCAAACATTGCCACTTTTGCGATGTTCCACTGGTTCATTGAGGGCCAAAATTTCACAGTCGTCGAGGTTGATGGCGTGTTTACTGATCCATATGTCACCGATATCCTCTACTTGGGTACTGGCCAACGTTACTCGGTACTGTTTACTACTGGCGCGGATCCGGTTTACAGGATGGGTCAATTGGCTGATAGATCAGTTTTTGATGTTTTGCCCGAGAATTTACAGCTCAACAGGACCGGTTTCCTCCACCAGCGTGACGCCAAAGATCTTGTTGACCTGAACCATAAGGATATCTTCGAGGCCGTGCCAAAAGACAAGCATGCTTCCCTCGAGGAGTTTACTTCTGATGATATCTTGGCCTTTGACGATATGGTATTGGTTCCTCATGACCATATGCCCCTGCTCCCTGAGCCTGACCACGACATCACCGTCAAGATGGAGCTCACAAACTTGTTGGATGGTGTAAACTACGCCTTTTTCGATGGCGTTAGCTATACCCCTCCCAAGGTGCCAACACTGTACTCTGTTTTGAACGCACCATACTTGAGTGATGCTGAAAACACTACCATTTATGGCGAATACACAAACACCTATGTGGTTGATCATTTGGATATCGTTCAATTGGTGATCAACAATTATGATGCTGGAAAGCACCCATTCCATCTCCACGGCCACAACTTCCAGGTCCTGGTCAAGGGTGACACCATCAATGATGGTGAGGATGAGGAGGACTACAACCCTTATAATCCTGCCAAACCTCCCAAATTCGCCGAGTTTCCGATGCGTAGAGATGTGGTCACTGTCTTGCCGTTTTCGCACATTGTATTGCGTTGGGTTGCCGATAACCCCGGTGTTTGGTTCTTTCATTGCCATATTGAGTGGCACTTGACCCAGGGCTTGGCTCTCCAGTTTGTTGAGGCACCAGCCCAGATCCGCCAGAATGCAAAGATCCCCAAAAATCATTTGGATATTTGTGAGAAAACCGGTACCCTTACCAAGGGCAATGCTGCTGGCAATTCGCAGGATTACCACAACCTGGTTGGCCAGAATAGACAGGTGCCTCCTCTCCCTGAAGGTTTTACCCCCAAGGGTTATGCTGCTTTGGCTTTGAGCATAGCCGTGGCATTTTGTGGTCTTTGGTATATTGTTTGGTTCAGTACCGATAAGGATGATGATGATGAGTAGACCCTGCTCACCTCGCCTTTTGCTTGTATGATGCTCTTTAGGGGCAATAGATAACGACATAATTTATATGAATGGCTATTTTGATGATGGGAGGGGGAGGCGTTGGCCCTGTGGGTGGCCCCACATTCCCAGACCCACAATAACTGCGTCTGTGGGTCTATCCTACTTGAAATCACTTGAACACATAATGACCTCTTGTGACTCGCAAACTATTCCAAACCACTCAAACTCAAACTTTTGTCTCACATTTTCACCTCTCCAACCCAGCTTTTCTAGTACCCCCCCACCCCTTGGATAGCCCCTGCCACCTGCACCTTTCTGACCTCAAAGAATGAACCATCGCAGCCCCAAAACGCCTGAACCGGCAATTCCAATGGCGGATACTACTATTGAAATGAGCGATTTACCCTTGAGGCCCAAGACTTTGAGTCTCAGCCAGCTCAAACCGAGCGATTTCCATAATTTCTTATTTCTGACGCTATTGTACTTTGTACAGGGAATTCCCGTGGGATTGGCGTTTGGCAGCGTTCCGTTTATTCTTAAAGAAAAGCTCAGCTACTCTCAGATTGGCCTGTTTAGTATGGCCTCGTACCCGTACTCGCTCAAGCTGTTTTGGAGCCCTATTGTAGATGCGTTTTACTGGAAATCCTTTGGCCGAAGACGCTCATGGATCGTACCAATCCAATTGTTTAGCTCGATTGTTTTACTGGTTTTGAGCTACTCGATTGGTCCCCTCATGGCCTCGGCGGAGACAAAGCTGCCTACCATCACATTTTTCTTCTTTGTGCTTGTTTTCGGGTGCGCAACTCAGGATATTGCTGTTGATGGCTGGGCGTTGACGTTGCTGAGCCAGGAGGCACTGCCATACGCCTCAACCGCTCAAACGGTAGGCATCAACACCGGGTACTTTACCTCGTATACCGTGTTTCTCGCCCTCAGTTCCCCTGAATTTGCAAATAAATTCTTTAGATCGGTGCCCAACCCCAATGAAGGCCTGGTTAGCTTGAGCGGGTACTTGTTTTTTTGTGCTGTTGTTTACTTGGGTGTGACTGGGTGGGTCGCTTATGGAAAGACAGAGGAAACCACCTCTTTGCCTGAATTTGGCGATGAACAAGACCCAGTTAAAAACACTGTTCACATTTACAAAGGCATGTGGGACCTGGTGAAACTGCAACCAATGCAACAGCTTATCCTTGTCCACTTGGTGGCTAAAATCCCCTTTCAAGCTGGTGAATCAGTTACCAATCTGAAGCTGATTGAAAAGGGGCTCAGTAAAGAGGATCTGGCGGTCATTGTCCTGATTGACTTTCCATTCGAAATCATTTTCGGGTACCATGCCGCTCGCTGGGCCACCAAGGTAAGTCCACTTCAGCCGTGGACATGGGCCTTTTTGGGCCGTGTGGCTACCTCACTGATTTCAATGACCCAGGTGATGTGGTTTCCCCAGAGCGGTGAACCTTCAATGATTTATCTGACATATGTCACTGTGATTCATATCTTGGGTGCATTCATGTCCACCGTACAGTTTGTTACCATCACCGCTTTCCACACCCAAATTGCAGATCCGGAGATTGGTGGCACATATATGACGATGCTCAACACAATCAGTAACTTTGGTGGCCAATGGCCACGCGTAATTGTATTGGCGGGTGTTGACTTTTTCACAAAAGCTACTTGCAACAACACTGGCAAGTCATGCTCGACCGAGGACCTCAAGAAGATTTGCAAGGCTGCTGGTGGCACTTGTGCAGTACAGCGTGATGGCTACTACTTTATGAATATTCTATGTGTGAGTATTGGGCTGTTGATGTTTTACGGGTTTATCAAACGGACTTTGGAGCGGTTACAATTCCTGCCTACCAGTGCCTGGAGAAGTCGAAAAGATTAGGGCGTTATGCCCTGAGCATTAAAGTCTATGTAATGTGATGGCAAGTCTATATAATGTTCTCAGTGTAAACTATTATGCTCGGACAAAAGTTACAGGTTATACTCGTCAACTCTTTATGTACAGATTGATGTTGTTTTAATCTACCTATAAGTACCACTTATGCTAAAATAAGCTCACTTTGCTCCAATAAAGATTCGTGCCACTAGCGGACACTTTTACGCCTCACATTTATTCCTCAATGTAGCAAACTTTGCGGACGGCCTTGGCAACGACATCTCCATCGGGGAAAGAGAGGTCCTCCAAGTCCTTGGCGTAAGGGGTGGGGACATCTGCACCGGTAACACGAGCCACAGGGGCATCGAGGTAGTCAAAAGCTTCGGATTCCATGATTAGGGCGGCAAGCTCGGAACCCATGCCAAAGGCGGGGTAGCCACTCTCGACACTGACGACGCGGCCGGTCTTTTTGACAGACTCGACAATAGCGGGCAGGTCGATGGGGCGGATAGTACGCAAGTTGAGGACCTCAGCGTTGATGCCATCCTTCTTGACGAGCTCGGCGGCCTGGAGGGCGAACTCAACGTTACGGGAGTGGGCAATGATGGTCACATCGGTACCCTCCTTTTCGATCTTGGCCTTACCGAGTGGCACAACAAAGTCGGGGCTATGGAACTCCTCAGAGACAGGGAAAGCCTCACCGTAGAGGATCTCATTCTCCAAAACAACAACGGGGTTGGGGTCACGGATGGCGGCCTTGAGCAATCCCTTGGCATCCTCAGCACTGTAGGGAGAGACGACCTTGAGACCGGGGATCTGGCCGTACCACGAGGTGTAGTCCTGGGAGTGCTGGGCAGCAACACCAGCAGCGGCACCATTGGGACCACGGAAAACCATGGGAACGCGAGTGATACCACCGCTCATGTAGTGAGTCTTGGCACCGCTGTTAATGATCTGATCAATGGCCTGCATTGCAAAGTTAAAGGTCATAAACTCGCAAACGGGCTTGAGGCCAGCCATGGCACTACCAACAGTCAATCCGGCGAAACCCATCTCAGTAATGGGAGTGTCGATGACTCTCTTGGGGCCAAACTTATCGAGCAATCCACGAGTAACCTTGTAGGCGCCCTGGTACTGGCCGACCTCCTCACCCATAATGTAGACATCACCATCACGGTCCATCTCCTCGGCCAGAGCCTGGTTGAGAGCATCACGCACAGTCACTGTGGGAGTCTGGGAGTAAAAGCGGGTAGAGATTCTAGCCAAAGAACGTCTTGTGCAAAACATTGTGGTGCTTTTTGAAATGACAGATCAGGGATCAAGAAATGCTTAGGTCAAGGTAGGGTAAGTCGAGGCACCGGTAGCTCATGGCTCATGAATTGTGCGGATCGAGGCCATTATTTTTTTAGTGTTTGCTATTTTGAGTTTTCAGCTAAGATTTGCAAAAATTTCACCTCGTTTTGTACTCTATTGTACAGTTTGTACCCCTCTTGCGACTCAACATTTTGTTTCCAGGGCTAGGGGGGATCGTGGCGTCAGTGGCGGACGCACATCGAGTGGGATGGATCAGATGCAGCGAGCCGAGCAACGAGGTTCCCGGAACTAAAGTAATAAACATACATAGTGTACGTAGTACATATGGGCACAGGGTATCACATGGATCAGGTCTTCCAGTAGCAATTGGAGCAACGTTGAAGGAATACACTTTCGAGTAGCCAATAATCAGATGGGTGTGTAGTTTTAAGAGCTACAAGTGCTTGCAATAGATGTAGTACAAGCTAGAGCCGGTTGCAGCAGAGTAATTCAGCTTGGAGTTGATCCACAGCTGAAATTTGAGCGGTAGTGTCCACAAAGACGGGCAGTTGGACATTTCAAGGCCAAATATGAAGCTTACAACGGTCAATGCTAGTGATTCCAGCGGGCTTCCACCCGAGAGACATTAAGCATTGGATCGAAGCTGCGACTATTATCGTTGGCACGGTAGGTCACCAAGGTGGGTCCACTGGGCAGTGGGTCCAGAGTTAGAGTCCAGAGTCAGAGTCCAGAGTCCAGTGATATGGCTCAATTCATAGAATTCGACCCGTGCTCGGCCTCTACTCAGCCACCTCGCTTGTCCGATCATTCTGGAGTCAACTCCGACATTCGGTCCAGCTGAATAATGTGGGTCTAGATCCATCTCCGACACCAAGTGGGTGAGGCAAACAAGGCACCGGCAAAAAATTGACGGATTCTAGTAGATTCAATTTGCTAAGAATACAAAAATTTTCTATTGGGCTTGGCTTATTTTCCCGGAAACGGGTACAAAGGCACCATATCCGACCCGATGTCCGGATCATGTGAAGGAGATGAGTGGTCCTGCCCGTTGTACGCAACTTAACATCTACACACAGCAACAAATGGCGCACGAATATGAGCAAGACATGGAGAAAATTGGGTTTTGGGCCTCGTTTGTGCCCCAATTCATCATCTCATTGGGAGTATGGGTATTCAAGAAGCCCGCAAAGGCCACTGAGCGGCAATTGGATCATAAATCTAAGGATTAAACACCAGATTAGGATAACAGTTATTTAGACAAATTATAGAGTGTTTTGAAAATTCCGCACAATTTGATATTCCCTTGTGGCAGAGGGTGGGCTTCTGCAGACGTCTACGCAGTGAGCCGTGCATGAGGGTTAGGTGTTGAATATGTTAATATAAAGGCATTTGAAATACAGTCCGACTATATAATAAGAGCCCAAGCTGGCTCCAAATTAGTTCTTCAAGACAAGAGAAAACGCAAACAAACAAAAAATGATCACCCCGTTTGGACTTTTGACCCCCACCAATGCGTGGGCTATTATAGCACAACACCTAGAGCCCAACGCTCTAACTTATATGAAATTTAGTAAAATATGCCGGGCTTCGCGAGTGGTATTCACCTCCGATAAGCTCTGGCGCGACTTAATCCCCCTTGATGTCTTTGAGGGCTACTACAATGAGTTTAGAATCCGGGCCAAGGCCTACAATAAGCGTGATAAATCGCTTCTCATTGACATGTGGACGGATTTGATGAACCGTGAACTCACTGTTTATCCAGAACTCACTACCATTGAAGAAGACCCTATCTTGGCCATCCCGTATGTACTATGGATGCACCTGTACATTGCTCACACAAAGGGGCCGACCCAAGAAGCGCAGATGCAATTAGCTGCGCTCAAACTATGGAAAAACAAACTATTTTGCATTCGTGCTGTCAATATCCGAGGAACACTCATCCAGTATGTCAGTGATACGAGCGATTTGGAGATTGTCATGAGCGCTGTATACTCTCGCACAGTTCCTCATTTACAGCTGATTAGCCGGTCACTTCGGATGCGACCAGATGTAGTGATTCCAATTGTGTCCCGGCGTGATTGCCTCGAATTTAGTGATTCCCAGTTATGGGGCGATTTCGCCGTGATGCGTGCGGCACTGGGAGTGAGCTGGAGGCCCATTCGGCTGGCATCAACTGAGCTTTGCGATACTCGAGAAATTGCCACACTGGCAGTTGGTAAAAGTGGCCGAGCGTTGGAGTATATCAGTGCTCGGCTCCGATCGGATATTGGTATTGTGGGTCAGGCAGTAGCTGATTATGGTTTGGCACTCAACTACGCCCATGAGAATCTTAAAGACAATGAAAAAGTGGTTACCTTGGCAGTAAACAACGATGGCCGTGCCCTCAAATGTGCGAGCACCAGGCTCCAAGCGCAGAAAAATGTCGTTGAGGTCGCGGTTATCAACAGAGGCATCGCCCTCGAGTTTGCAAGCCCAACCCTCAAGGATGATAAAAGCATTGTACAAAAAGCAATTGAGCAATACGGAGGCAGTCTGAAATTCGCAAGCAAACGCCTGCGAGATGACGAAGAGTTTGTCTCCCAAATGATCATGATTGATGAACGAGCATTGCAGCACGCGTCTGCACATATTCAAGCATGCCTGCGGCGTAAACGGGCAAGAATTAGCATCAAGAAATAGCCTCACATAAAAGCATATACTAGACGTGTAGCTCATAACCCTAGCTTATACCCTAGCTTATCAACATTTCATGCAAAGATATTTTCAACTTTAATTTGTCCTCCTCCTTGAATGTCGCAGTGGGTATTACCAACGAGTCCTGCACCTCCTGTAGTTCAGAGCGCCAGTGGAGTGGGAATGGTTGGAGAGACGCCGGATAATCGTAAACGGGCGAGGGAGATGCTTGGGTCGATGAGTCCAAGCGGATCGGGCTCAAGGTCTGCCTCGAATGCCTCGAACACCGCCACAAATGCCGCCACTCTGGAGGTCGGGCTAAAGGAGAACCCTGAGGCTTCGAGTGGAGAGGTTGGAGAGGTTGGCGCTGGATCAGGCACTCAATCAGGTGCTGAGTCGGGCGCCCACTCCAGCCCATCCTCCAGCCCATCCTCCAGCCTCCCCCCGCTCCACCTTTACCAGCACACTAATGGTCCCTCGCACTCACCACTTACCCCAACTCCCCATCAACGGACTAAACCCATACACATTGCTTTCACCGCTAGCCAATACCACCTCAAAGTGCACTCTAAACGGTTGCCCCCGAACCTCTACTAATCGCCACAGTTTGCTTCACCCCGCCACCACCATCCACAACCAACCATGAGCGTGAGCTCCAACCAAATAAACTACTTGATATGGCGGTACCTGCAAGAATCAGGCCATCCGCTAAGTGCTTTAGCCATAGATAAAGAGACGGATGCCGGCAGTCTCGATGGGGAATATGAGAAAACCGCTCCTGGTGAGCTGGTCAGGTTGGTCCTCAAGGGGCTTCAAATGGAGAGTGTTGAGCAGCAAACAATAAGTCACGAGCAACTCAACGACCTAAGACCGAGCAAAACTCTAGCAGCGGGTATCACATGCGTCTCTCGTCATGGTGCCGTGGCAGTAGGGACATCTGAGGGCACTCTGCTCGACGAGACAATCAAGCTGGACTCAAACAGCCCTGTCACATGTTTGGAGTTTAGCTCTGGCGATCAGTTGGCACAGGGCAGCTATTCTGGTCAGTTACGGGTATGGGACCGCCAGGGAACGCTACTACGAGCGCTGAACCGTCACGACCACCCGCTAATGGTTCTAAAGTGGAACCGTGCAGGTTCTCACTTGTTTTCAGCAGACACAACGGGTAAGCTTTGCGTTTGGGAGGGCTCTAATCTCATCTCAGAGTCCCGTGTCTCCAACTTTTTGTGTGCCTCGTGGATCGACGGCCGAACCTTGGCAGTAAGCGCAGGACGCGACATTCAAGTCTACAAGTTGGATTTGTCACACCCACACACGCAGTTCCATGGTCACCTCGCACCAACTAGCTGTTTGGCGTTTGACTCTGCCAGCCAACTGCTGGCTTCGGGGGCAGACGATGGGTTGGTGAACGCATGGCACGGCAGATCACAGCAACCGGTTAGATCACTCCAGGGTCCTTCTTCAGCTATTGATTTGCGCTGGATACCCAGCACATTCGCGTCCTTTGATACATCATCAAACACAAAGATCACCTCGAGGCTTTTGGTTGCGTACTCAAAACAGGTGTCGTTATGGGACGTTGACTCCTCAACACAGCTCTGGTCCCTCCAACTGGATACACCGTTTGTATGTATGGCATTACACCACGCCGATCTGCTTGCTATTTCCGCCGGCAAGCTTCACGTGTACGGCCTCGATACCACAAGCCAGCAGCCGGTATTGGTGGGCGAGTTCACGCCCCCTAAACCAGTAACCGCGGTTTGCTGGGATAAGAAAAGGCTTTTGGCAACAAGCGCGGCTGGTACGTATGAGTTTAATTTCGCTGAAATGAAGGGTGGACCTTCTGGTTGACCCCGGTGTATCTGGGAAGAAAACAGTCGGTGCAAATTAATTATCCTTCTAATGCTATAATATTAATTTTGGAAATGAATGGGTGTTTCCGCAACCTAATAATCCAGTCTCTAATAACTCTAGCAGCCTGTAATATTTTTGGTATTTTTAAGAATATGATGTGTCGTCCCCGCGACCCCACATTGCAAGCATTTGCTGCACTAGGTGTCTATTCCATGTGTGGATGCGCATTCAGGTGCGTCCATAAGTATCGCTTAAAAATTGAGAAATACAAGCGCTTCGGAAGAGCTTCGGAAGAACTTATTGGTCACAATTTATTCGGGTTTTAAATTGTTTAGGTTAAGGGTTCCTGCATGGGATCGTCACGCGTACATGTTCCGTTTTGGTCCCTCAGACGTGTTTTATAGCGTTAAAAAGTAGTTTTACTGCGCATCGCTCTTCATAACGAGTAATGGGGCCAAATTAGTGGGTGGATCTGAGCCAAATTTAGCTCCGTGACACTTGCCTCTATGGATTCTGGTCGGCATTTGCATGGCGGATAAGTACTTGCATACCAGTTTGGGTCAACCGTTCAAGGCGGACACACATGTGTGCTGAGCGGCTATATTTTCTCCGCAAATTACTCGAATACCGCATTATCCGGAAGACATTCCCGAGTTGGTTTTTTCTCCAAATCTATCTTGAGGGGAATTAGTTTCCCAATCGCTTGCCCATCAAAAGCACGCTAGTCTTGAACATTTTGGACGCTCATACATGCAGGGTATGCAGATGGATGCCTTGCATCTAAGGCGGATGCTGCAGGGCGTCACTAATAGCTCGGTAGAAACAACACTAGAGCGAGTTTTTTGCGTGATCTTGACCTCGTACAGCATTAATTAGCCGGAAAAGCTGTTTTGCATGGGTCCATGAGCTGATTCTCAAAGTATAACTGTTTGAATGCTCCTTCCCCGCCAACCAGAGCTTAAAGGTCTAATGCACATGTGACAAATGGGGCCACTATAAACAGAATTATTTATAAAATAGATCCCTGATTCACCGGGGCTTCAATTAAAACAGTACAGTGATTTAATAGAGATATAAAAGCCAGGCAAGCGACCCCGACCCTAACCGCATTTACCTTACAAACAGGATTTTTTTTAAAAGAGCCGGGAAGCCTTTATCTCAAGCAAGATAACGTAAGCACCCTAAAAGAGTGTGCACATTACAATTGCGTTTTGGGAACTTACTCGACATTATTCAACTTTTAGGGATCTCTGAAGAAAATCCAGCTCATAGGATGACTCCTGAAACAAAAATTACCCACAAACGTGGGAGTTGGAGCGCTGCCGAGGATCAAAAGCTTCTAGAGTTGGTAGAGGACGCCAAATCGGTAAGGTGGGTGAATATAGCCGAGCTGCTGGGTTCTCGCACCAGCAAACAGTGCCGTGAGCGGTACCACCAGAACCTCAAGCCCAGCCTCAATCATAGTCCAATCACCCCCGAGGAGGGCAAGCAAATTGATCATTTAGTTACCATCTACGGAAAACGTTGGGCCGAAATTTCTCGGCATCTCAAGGGACGTAGCGATAATGCCATCAAGAATTGGTGGAATGCGAGCGCCAACCGTCGCAGATCGCAGTCCTGGCGCAATGGAAGCGTCTCATCTCTACACTCGGGTGGATCCGGCGCCCCAGGAATGCCCCCCCACAGAGGATCCATCTCAGGACCCCCCGGGTATTCATCTGGACCTGCGAGCGGCCCCAGTAGTCGCAATCCGAGCGTTGATATGATTAGAAGACACTCCATGCAGCCTTCACTGCAGCAGCGTTCACATTCCACAGCAGGGCTTGTTCCGGGACCAGGACTCGGGTACGGAGGAGGCCCAGGATCCCATCTCCATCCTCCCCATCCCATGTCTTATGCTCCCCCGCCATCACATGCTGCTCCTCCGCCACAAGTAGAGGTCGTTTTCAACCCTTCATACCAGGAAACCTTCACGCCCCCAGCGCTTTCCAGTTCTCAATCACAAAGCTCTTCATTGGGCAGTAGTGCGAGTACTTCTGGTGGATCATCCTCCACAAGTGTTGGTCCTCGCGAGCCCGCAATATCTGGGTCGTACTCACCACAACCACAGCCCTCGATTGCCCCACACCAACAGCATCCCCCCGCCCCAGTTTTGCCAATGCCCCAAATCCAGCAACACTCACAATCATACTTTTCGCATCAACATCAGCAACCGACCCCATATTCCCGAAGGGGCTCAGTAATGGATTCACGGCTACCGTCCATTGAACCGTACTTGGAGGAACGGATGAGAAGTATGCGCAAACAGAGTTATGATCCCAACATGGACCTTGCAAGATACTCATTGTCTGCTACATCACGACCTGTATCGCCCGTGACTAGCCGTAGATCATCGGTGGCGGTCCCGCCATGCTATCACCCACCTCGCTCACCGTCACCGATGCCCCCTGCAGTCAGCTTTAGGCCAGAGTTTATGAGGTCTGAGAACTAGTCTTATTTATTTGCAGAAACACAACCAAATACAAGATCAAGCTTTTTTTCTGGCCAGCGGTGTGATGGATTATTTTTATTTTTATTATTGCCTCGTGATTTTCTGGTGAACTCTCTTGCACGAATGGGGTTCATGGTACCACACATGGACCTCTCTCCGTGCGGTAATTTGATTAATAGCCAGCCAATGTCTCTCTGCTCAGACCGTCAACGTCTCTGAGACCGTCAATGTCGCTGAGACCGTCAACGTCTGCTCAGACCGACGCCACACGAATCAAAATACCCAACTTGAGGCGCTCACTTTCTTTATACTGACCCCCACATTCTATCCTTTTATTATTTTAAAGATTATCTAGTTCTGGTCATATAGTGTTTAAAAACGAAAACTCTCAAAATCAGTCCCTCATGCAGGTAAATTACCATTATGCGCATATTTATGCAATCTCAAGACAACCACTTTGGAATAACTAGGGCTCCATATATCGTGGAATTTAGTGCTAACCTTGTTTGATCTGGTGTAGGAATTCAACTAGTTGCCCACCTCCCATATCCGGGAACCCCCCGTCTTGCCGTCTTACCATCCTGACTTTTCAAGATGAGCAACATTCGAGGACCAAACTCAGCGCTGACGGAGTTTCTCAGATCGCAGGGAATAAATGCCACAGATATCCGCAATAGATATCAAGCAAGACGGCAACAACAGGAGCAGCAACAGCAAGAGTTTGAGGCTCAACAACCCGAAATCGAGTTGCCCGATGATCCGGAAGTTCGGGCAATTGCAGAGGCTGCTGCTGCTAAACGCCAGGCCGATTTTACCGTGGAAAATGAAGGCACCGATAAATGTGCGTACTGCAACCAGCGGTTTACTCTAAGTGTATATACTCCTACTCTGGACAATGGTGGCGTTTTATGCCGCTCGTGCGGCGCAAAGGGCAAACAGGCAAAAGCTCGAAAACCAGGAGTGCAGGCCCGCAAAAAGCAGAAATTGATGGCCAATGCTCTGTTGGATCAGACAAATGAAATCAGCCCATCTTTACAGGACATTTGCATCTCCAAGGTAGCAATGTATATCGACGATATCGATGAATTGGGCGATCTAACCGCTTCTAATTTCCAAAAGATCGCAAATATTCTCACCAAAAATAGACGATTGGGTCCTCGTACCGTACAATTGTTTCTACGACCCGATGTAACCACTCTCAACTTGGCCGACTGCTCACAGCTTTTGCCCGAGTCGTACAACTTGATAGCATCAATGTGCCCCAATCTTGAGCGGCTCACTCTGGGTATGTGCGGCCAGCTTGATGATGAAGCCGTGGAACGGTTCTCGGGACTCAAAAACCTCGAATCTGTGTCTTTGGATGGGCCATTTCAAGTTAGAGCAGATGCGTGGATGGATTTTTTCCAGGAAACAAGAAGTAGGCTCAAAGACCTTGAAATCAGATCAGTTTACCGGGTAACGGCCGAGGTGCTGGCCACTCTTGTCACAGAGTGCACAGCGCTCGAGCGTCTTTCACTTGCACAGCTTTCACAATTAACCGACTCAACGCCATTTTATTTACTGGGCGAACTAAAGAGTCTCAAGCACTTGGAATTGGCCGAGATGGAACCAGGGGTTTTGACTGATGAACCCATTATTGCTACTTTACAGACTTTGGGCCCCCAGCTCGAAACGCTAGTGCTGAAATCCGCTGAAATCACCGACGCAACAATCGACGCACTTGCCAAATACTGTAAAGACCTGCAGCGATTGGAACTGGTGAATGCCACGCTCATTACTGACCAGGCAGTATCTGCCATGTTTAATACTTGGACAGCTCAGGAATCCAACCAACAGTTATCGACCGTTAGCTTTGAAAGATGCATTGGAGTGGGAGATAGCACGATCGAATCGATTTTGAGTCATTGCCATGGATCATTAGTAGATCTCAGCCTAAATTCCCTCAAACTGATGAGCCCTGAGCTGATTGATCCTATTTCGAAGCTCCCGAATTTAACGAGGCTCGATATTGGTTTTGTTGGAAATATTGAGCCCTACCACGTGTACAAACTCAGTACTGCAAAGTTAAAGCTGTTGTTGGTGTTTGGAAACATCCGTCTTAGCAGAATGCCATTGCCAGAGAATCTGACAGTTGTTGGTACAATGTAGCCTAGTTCCGCAGCATTAACAGATTATTATAGTTCCGTACATACCTTGCATCTAATTGATTTAGCTATAAACTCCCTGAAACTACGCCCTTTGCTTCATGGCTTTGGCAGCATCAGGTGGCCCATTAAAGATTATATCCATCTTAAAAAACTCTTCAAGCTCGCCATTGGCCCTGAGAACTTCAAGATACTTGTACTTATCCAACTTTTTGCTGTTCCATAGTTCACGAGCTTCTTCGACTGACAGTTTCACAGAGCGGTTCAAACCAGTACTATGCCGCGTTTCATAGTCCTCGAGTGCGCTGTAGTCATTTAAACTAATCAGCACGGATTTAGCATCTTCGTCACGGCCGTTTACCTCCAAATAGCTCGCATACAGTAATTCAAACTCTTTGAATTCAACGCCCTTGTCCAAGTAAAGCGCTGCCTGTTGAGCGACAGTGTCGAGTAGATTTGGTTTGAATTTGCCAACAAATCGGAGATACCGCATCCAGAATTGAGCATAAAGAGCGGTGGATACAAGACACCTGCGGTAGAGGGAAAGCCCGGCCTCTACATCACCCTGAATCTCCTGGAAATCCAAGTAATTATTCCAGTTGTCGAGATCGCTCTGTTCTAATGCAAGTACATGGAAATACGGACGCTGTATCTTGGATTCGTAGCCCCAACGCTCGCCAATTTCCTCTGCCATTTTGGCCCCCAGTGCGGTGAGGTCCAAGTCGGTCAAGACACCATTTGCTTGCTGAAAGTACTTGGCGTAATCGTATAAAGGCATTCGAATTGCCCTTTGAAGAATCGCAGCTCGATCAGTGCCCTCTAGTAATAAATATTTGTCCCAAATTGGAGCAGCCTGAAAGTAGTGGCCGACTTGCTGTATTGCAAACTCGAAATCCTCAGCTGTGCCATCAAACACTGTGAAAAACTGTTGGTAAAGCTCCAGGGCGGGACATTGACGCAACGCGGATACCCATACGTCTTTATCGTTTGGGTAGAATTCCTGAAGATATGTGAGCCAGTAGCCATACAGAAACGGGTATTTATCGAGAATATCTGTGAGTGCCTGTTTCCTGGACCCCTGATCAGCTGATGCCAGCGCGGCTTCCAGTGACTCGAGTTGAGTTTTGTGCATATATGATTACTAGATGGCCATGCACTTTAATGTGCGAGAGACGCTTCTGGGGTGCTTTTACGGGCATTTAAAACACTTTGGCTGAAACCAAAGTCGTAGTTGAAACATTTGCTATCAGGGGGCGTTCCCGGCCTAGCTCTAATCTACTGAAGCTAATTACCGTCATGGGCGCTGGTACCCCAATTGACCCTACCCTCAATGACGGTTTGCACGTCGCCAGCAATCCAAATGTCTTGATCCTTGACTGTCACGCCTACAATACCTTCGCGGCCAATAGAACGCCCTTGGTTTGCAACGTAGGATCCGCTCAATGTACCATCACCGAGCAGCCATTTGGCCAAGGCAGCATTCAAGCTACCAGTGATGGGGTCCTCGCATTTCTCTTCAACAACAATTGAACGCACCTCCAGCACTCCATCATCGCGCACGGCACAGAGGCCACAGATGTGAATGTGGGGGAATTTGGACCAGTCTGGGGTTGGTTCGAGAACTTTTGCAGACGACTTGAGCAAGAGGCTATGGAAAACGGGCCCATTCTCAAGCACCAAACTCTTGGCAACATCATCGCGAGTCAAGGCCAATGCGTCCAAGATCTGATCCAGGGTCGCAGCATCCATCTCGCGCTGTTTACAGGGAGGAGCATTGAATGCTAGCTGCTGCCCGGTGTTTGAAACCGTCACAAGCCCGATTCCGCATTCCTGGATTATTTCAGACTTGTTGGCCCCTGTATTTGCAAGCCACACATACGCAGTGCCGAGTGTGGGGTGACCTGCAAAGGGTAATTCGCCGCCGGGAGTCCAGATTCTCACAAAATAGTCTGCTGCGGGATTCTTTGGCGGTAACAGAAAAGTCGTTTCGCTAAGGTTTGTCCATTGAGCGAATTCAAGCATCTGCTTGTCGCTGGGCTCTGAACTACATGTGACTACTGCCAATGGGTTGCCCTTGAGTTTGTTTGGAGAGAAAACATTGACCTGATGAAAAGGAGGCATACTTGGAATAGGCAGAGGCCATGTTATATAGCGTCAAATGAGTCACCGTAGCAACTGAATCGACAAAATCGTGACTGAATCCAGTCTGACTGCATCGCGCGGTCTAAATCTCATCATACATAAATCTAAATTGTGAGTCAATCATTAATAAAATACACTAGAAACTACACAGTTAGGCGGCCTCGGTAGCGTGAGTGTCAGCCTCCTTGGTCTCATCCCAGTCCTCACCGTGGTCATCGACGTAGCCCTGAGAGTCAAGGCGACGGATAGAGAGGGTGGGCTTGACGGTGGCCTGGTCAATGGTCCAGTCACGCAAAGCATTCTCGCAATCCAAAACAATCTGCTGAGAAACGGGGCGGCCATCATAAGAAGCGCGGACGTCACCAGGGGTAACAGGGGCGTCATCGAGGAGCTCGAGCAAAGCCTTACCGTAACCAGCGATAAGAGCAGTCTTCTCGCAAAACTCGCGGGTAGAGTCAAACTGGTAGTTGAAGGCAGCCTTGAGCTTCTCGCGGGTGATGTTGGAGAGCTGGGCCTCAGCGACAAGAGACTCGGCCTCAGCACGCACAAGCTCGTTTTCAAGGGTGACAATCTTGTCATTGTTAGGGTCCTTGTATTTGAGCTGAGCAATCTGGTCGGTAAGCTTCTGCTTGCGGTCACGGCTGGGCTGTACGCTAGACTCAATGTTACGGATAGACTTGAGAGTCACACGGTATTGGTCGTATTTGTCAATGTAGCTGTCCTCGAGGGCAGCCATCTCGCTAATCAAAAAGCCGAGCTGGTCGGTGACATCAGAAACATCCTCATCATCGTTCTCCTCACCCCAGTGGGAAAGCTGGTAGGCGACGGCCTTGCGCTCGTGAGCGACCATCTCCATGGAACGCATGACATTTTTCTCCATCTTGACAAGAACAGCCAAACGACGTGCGAGCTCGGGGCCCAAGCTGCCAGCAGTGCTACGACGCAAGGTGTGAGAGATAGAGCCCTTGCCAAAGAAACGACCGCCCTTGGTGCTGGACTTGGGGGGAGGGGGACTGATCAGATCCTGTGCAGTAGGTGCACGAGTCTGGCGAAGCGAATATGTGCGGTGCATTTGCCATTGCAAGTGCGTCGATGGGGTATTTATACATGCGCCTCCTGGCGTTGCTGCGCATTGCTTGCATGTAAACCTTGTCCCGAATGGGCCAGCTTATGCGTTGTGACGTAACCAACATCACTGGGAAGATCAGTTTAGAGGGTATTACAGTGCAAATTCAGCTAAAATAACGTCGGCACTTGTACGAATTTCTAGTTTATACCACTTTTGCCGTTTCATTAGCCATTTCGTACCCTCTAACCATCATATCTCGCCATGATAGGTGTGCAGCAACCTTTGCACGCCGATGTAGGGTTTCAATTTCAGGGTAACTTCCACCTGCAGTCTACACCATTCATATGGATGATCTATTGGGACATAAAATAGCAAGCAAACACGCCCAAGCTGGTACCCATTACATTGCAGATAGAAAGATAAAGTCCTTGGAGCAGCAATCATACGCGCTTGTAAACCTAGGGCCTGCCCAGGCTCCCCCATTCCCAAGCGTCCATAGCGACCCTGTCACCCACCATCACCAGCCAATTTACCGATAACCCGCCACCAAGCTTATCTGGAAGAATTGATGAACTCAAATTCTCAAGTGAGCTCATATAAGTGTATTTAAAAATAATTTAAGGATTTTTCAATGTATCTATTGGGCAAAATTCGTGATATGCACTCTGCCAATAATCATGCACTTGAGAATATTGCGTGACATAACCAAATACCAGCCATGTGAATAATTAGCTGGGTAATCTCTTGGCCAGGTATGGGGCTTTGAGAGTGCTACCAGTCGCGCACCAGCTACCACGCAGCTGCTTTGGCATTCACCGAGCGCCTACCTCTGCACCCCCACCACCACCAGCTGTGCTTACCAACTTGAATGCTAAAATCCAGACCAGTACTCTCAAACTGTCTTGTATGTGGGACTTTATTTGCATGTGGCGATGTGATTGCTAGCAGAGTCAAACAGCCCGGGGATAAGGACATTGTTGGATCGGCTGCTCGAGCCGCACTATACGGAAGTATGGTTTACGGGGTAGTGGCCAGTACCGTGACTTACCCCATCCTCAACACGCTTGGGGCAAAATTAAAACCATTTCCTCGACTAGCTGCGCGGATCTTGGTGGATCAGACCCTTTTCTCGCCCTTTATATACACACCAATGTATTTTGGCACTATGGCTCTGCTAGACCTGCAGACTCCTGCGCAGGCAATCACCCGCATTCAGCATAATTGGTGGTCGACGGTTGAGACAAGCTGGAGCATCTGGGTTCCCGTCCAGATCCTTAATTTCGGTGTGGTCCCCGAGCATTTCAGAATTGTCACCGTTGCTGTTGCTGGTCTTTTATGGAACACAATCCTCGCGTTGAAAAACCACAAGTCCCAGGATGCATAGGCGTGCAGGCAGGTGATGAATAAGCTAGCAACGACAGGTATATACCCGATTCATTCCATCCAGCGAGGGTTGAATTGGGTTGGGTGCTTTTATAGATCTATAAAGCTTGATGACAAAGTGAATTGTACGGGTGCAATCTAATAGAATGATTATAACAGTGTAGACGTATTCCATGCATGCCCACGCGTGCATGACCTAATCCAGGTTCTCCCATACTTAAGTTGCACTCCCCCTCAACACCACCAATCTAAACGGTATAGCATCCCCAATGAATCAATTCTATAACCGCATAAACAATAGCAGGCTTCCTCAAACCGACCAACTGCACCAGTCGTACAAAAGTATCCTCAAACAGGGGTTCCCGGCAAACCAACTATCTGACGCGTCGCAGCTCCCCCTGAAAGCACCTTTAGTAGTCGACTTTATGATTTTCGAACTAACCGAAACCCATATCAACTCTGATAACTTCTCTTACACGTTAAAGCAGCTTGAGTACCCGTTTTACCAACGGTTCGAGGGCCGAGAACTTGGTGATCAAATGTGGCCAGAGCTCCTCGATGTGATTATTTATTTACTCTCGATTCTTGATTACGACATCCAGCCACGCGAGTATACTGATGAATTCGCCAAACTAGCTGCAATGAGGGAGGACTTTATATTGCAACAGTTTCAGGTGCAGGACGACCCAAAAGCATTGGCCGCGGTTCAAAGAGCCTATCAGGACAAATGCCAGATGTATCTCGACAAAGTCAAGCAGGATATTGATCTAGTAACCCAGGACTTGGAGACGTTGCAGCAAGAATACGCTAAAAAGGCCTCCGAACCGGCATTGCGGGAGAAAATCAAAGAGACGGCCAAAGTCGTGGAGAGGGACATGCAGATGCTCCAAGAATATATGGTTAACGCCGATGCAAAGTTCAGTGAGGTAGAATCAAATCTAAACTCCAAGACGGAGCAGCTCGAGGCTGCGCAAGATACGCTGGCCGAGCTTGAGACGCAACGCCGCAAATACGACTCTTTGTTGGATAATTCGGGGCTAGGGCTAACTGATCTGCTCTCTGATTCGAATTCTGTCAAGGTTTTGCAGGGTGATCTTCAGGATGCTCAGCAAAAGCTCCAAAACCAGCGGTCTACCCATGAATCCCTCAGGGTCCAGTTTGCCAAGTCTGCATTGCCCATCCAACAGCAGCTTCGCTCTCTCAATCACACATTTGGAGTTGAATTGCCGACCCAACTTAATCCCGGAGACCTACCCCAGCCCGAGACGTTTTCTGATCTGGACCACAAAATACAGCTCGAGACGCGTAACTTGAGCCTTGAACACCTGAGGCTTAAAACCGAAATCAAAACTGCGCAAACTGAGCTGGATGCTGATCATCGTGAAATCCTTAATCGTAAAGACACAAAGGAGCGGTTAGGGGTCCGAGTATCCACCAAATCGAACGAACTCCAACAGTTGATGAGCGACCCCCAACACCAGCATAGCCATCAATTTGCACAGCGTGAACAATCGAAAAACACTCTAAAGCAAAAACGTGACGAGCTGCTAGCCCTGCAAAGCGAGACTTCTCGAGCTCTTCGAGAACAGGAAAAGCATATCCAGCGGCTGGAGGAGCAGATCTCATGTGTGGTAAAGCCACTCTATGAGAGTGTGGGTCAAAAACGCAGCCAGCTCGCAGAAGTTTACGCTGGGCTCCAGGCAAGCGTTAGCTCGTTGCAGAATTATACCAACGAGTACATGGATGTTTGCGATGAGATGCGTACCAAAGTTGGCAAGATACCTACTCCTGAGATGCCTGAGTATCATATGAATGCTGATTTTTTGATTCAGAGGATTGATTTAGCGAGCCAAAGTAGTTCTGAGCAACAAATGAGCCCCTGATTGTGGATACCGCACGCCTATGGGTTTAGAGTAGATGGTGTGAGCAGTATGTTCGATAGTCCAATATATGGACCGACTAGTTAGCGTGTATATTGTGAAGTAGACAAGATGATGATGTCTGAAAGCAGAGAATGAAATCACTATGAGATCTTGTTCTATATTAACTTGAGTGGAAACTAAGGGAAGCTCTGATCGAGCTCTCTAGTAAGAAGCCTTGTACCGTGTATGCGTATACAAGAAGAAGCCCATGAAACCAATGGAACTGGGGCATCAGATGGGAGAAAATATGCTGCGGCAGGGGTTCAGTAGACTAACTATATAAACACCTAGATAGTGCAATAGGCGTCACCTCTTGATCAGATCGACAAGCCTCCGGTATCGCTCTCCCTGAAAGTGGGGTGAAATATTGTGGGGGCGGGGTATGCGGGGGCTATAATCAACTATCGCTCTAAAATCCCAAATTCCTCAACTGTACAGGCCAACCAATCTTAACAAAGCTTATCAACCCCTTGATACTTGAAATCTATAAACCCGATTCCTCAATCTCTAGCATTGACTCATTACGCCACCTCTCCGCCACCTTTGCAAACCAATCATAATCAGCTCAATGCAATCGTACTCACTAACCCACTACTAGATGCTCAGATTGCAGGCTAGAAAAATTTTTAGAGCACCTTTGGGTTTGCGTCACAAATCCGATGAGGAGCTGAATAAATTTTCTAAAATTATCACTCAGCCCAAATCACAGGGTGCTTCCCAAGCCATGCTGTATGCCACTGGTTTCGAGGAGGGCGACTTTAACAAAGCTCAAGTTGGTGTTAGCAGTGTTTGGTGGAGCGGAAACCCTTGCAACCAGCATTTGCTCGATCTCAACTTTGCTGTTTCCGCCTCTGTTAACAAGGCTGGTCTCAAAGCCATGCAGTTTAATACCATTGGTGTTTCCGACGGTATCTCGATGGGCACTACTGGTATGCGCTACTCTCTTCAGTCCCGTGAAATTATTGCTGATTCCATCGAGACTCAGACTATGGCTGAGCATTACGATGCCAATATTTCTATTCCTGGCTGTGACAAGAACATGCCTGGTTGTTTGATTGCCATGGGCCGTTTCAACCGTCCCAGTATCATGGTTTATGGTGGTACTATCCAAGGTGGTAAGGGTACTTGCGGTCAGTTCAAGGGCCAGACCATTGATGTCATTAATGCCTTCCAGTCTTATGGTGGTTACTTGGCCGGTACCATGACTGAAGAGGAGCGTAAGGATCTTGTCCGCCATGCCTGCCCTGGTTCTGGTGCTTGTGGTGGTATGTACACTGCCAATACCATGGCCTCTGCCACTGAGGTCTTGGGTATGTCCATGCCTGGTTCCTCCTCATTTGCTGCTACCAGTGCTGAGAAGCAAAAGGAGTGCGCCGATGTCGGCCAGGTCATGAAGAACCTGCTCAAATTGGACCTCAAGCCCCGTGATATCATGACTCGCAAGGCTTTTGATAACGCTATTGCCTATGTCATTGCCACTGGTGGATCCACCAACGCTGTCCTGCACTTGATTGCCATTGCTCACAGTGTCGGCATCAAACTCACTGTTGACGATTTCCAAAAGATTTCCGACAATGTTCCTCTTTTGGCTGACTTCAAGCCCAGCGGTAAGTACGTTATGGCTGATTTGCAGCAGTATGGTGGTACCCCTGCTGTCATTAAGTTCCTTTTGAGTGAGGGCATTTTGGATGGTTCGGCAATGACCATCATGGGCAAGACCCTCAGCGAGACTGTTGAGGATATCCCTGGTTTGCCCGCCAACCAGCCCATCTTCAGCCCAGTATCTAACCCTCTCAAGCCCAGCGGTCACTTGCAAATCCTCAAGGGCTCTTTGGCTCCCGGTGGTGCAGTGGGTAAGATCACTGGTAAGGAAGGTACCCGTTTCGAGGGTAAGGCTCGTGTCTTTGACGATGAGCCCAGTTTTGTGGAGGCTTTGGAGAACAATGAATTCAAAAAGGGCGAGAAGACCGCCATTATCATTCGTTATGAAGGCCCCAAGGGTGGTCCCGGTATGCCTGAAATGCTCAAGCCTAGTAGTGCCATCATGGGAGCTGGTCTCGGTATGGACGTTGCTCTTCTTACCGATGGTCGTTTCTCTGGTGGTTCTCACGGCTTCCTTATTGGCCACATTGTACCTGAGGCCGCTGTCGGTGGCCCCATTGCCCTCGTTGAGGATGGCGATTTGATCACCATCGATGCCGATGTCAATACTATTGATGTGCACGTTAGCCCCGAGGAATTGGCTGAGCGTAAGAAAAAGTGGAAGGCCCCTGCACCTCGTTATAACCGGGGTACTCTCTCCAAGTACATCAAGTTGGTTGGTGATGCTAGTGAGGGATGTGTTACCGACAATCACTGAATGGGCTCCGGTGAATCCAGCTGAGATTCACCCCCGAAAAAATGGACAGCTATGAAAAGTTTCCTTATTTAATTAGATATCATTAATATCTCCATCAAAGCTTCATCTGAGCTCTTCCGTGAGCTCGCCCGTCATCAGACAGCTCATCCGTGAGCTCGTACGTGAGCCGTCCGTCTTACTGATATCATTTTGATAACTCCAGCTTCATCAGACACCTGAGCTCGACCCTGAGCTCGTCCGTTACTAATGAACCAACTGATTGCAGCAGGGGGCGAAAGAATTTCTCAGGCAGGCGCAAAACTAAATAGTTCATACATTTATGCGAGTCAGACCTATTTAATCAATTGGAACCTCGAGACAGGTGTTGAATCGACTTGGAAACTCGACTCTACAGTCACATGTGTAGCAAGCGACGGTGAAATTTTGTATGCTGGTACCCAAAACGGTACGATTTATGTTCTCAAAGGGCTTCAAAGTGAACCAGAAGCTATTAAAAGTCTCCAAAAGTCCATCACGTGCCTTTACGTTGGCGAGCTCGTACTTGTAGGCTGCTCTGATGGGTTTGTCTATGACTTGCACAATGACAACAGTTATAGACCTACAGACAGATTTTACCCTCTCGCTGTGACATTCAATGCGAAATTCAACCTCATTGCTATCGCAGGAACATCTACAAGTATTTATTTGGTGAATCTCAGCTCAGACGCTGGCTCCAGCAGTGTGTACACTGAGCTTCCTGGTCACGAGAACTGGGTCAGGAGTCTTGATTTCTGTCAATTGGAGCAAGACCTGGTCCTCGCCAGTGCCGCACAGGATCGCTATATTCGTCTTTGGCGTATCACAAAACAACAGTACGACACTAACCTCCTGAGCGGTGATCTTACCACAACTGTCTACCAAATTAGTGATGACCTCAACTGCGTTTTTGACGCGCTACTAATTGGTCATGATGATTGGGTCGTGTCGGTGAAATGGCAGCCCATTGGTGGTGGCTCTTGTAGTCGACAGCTCTTGAGCGCTTCAAGTGACTCCAGCATCATTATTTGGTCCTCCAATGAGGCTCAAGAGACTGATGAAGAAATGCAAGTTTGGACCCCCACTGTGCGTCTTGGAGACGTTAGTATTATGGGTGCTTCAACTGCCACCGGTGCTACTGGTGGTTTCTGGACCTCGGAATGGTTTAATGAGCATACTATCGCCACATTGGGCCGCACTGGCTCTTGGCGTATTTGGGAGTCCACGGGTGACTCTATGTGGGCGTCTAAACCAGCAATTACTGGCCACACAAGAGCAGTCACTGGATGTGCTTGGTTGGGTGACCATAGCCTCGTTACCACCTCGCTGGATCAAACAACCCGACTTTGGGCGAAGCTTAAAGCTCCAAACCAGGGCCTGAATGCCTTTTATGAGCTCAGCCGCCCACAAATCCATGGGTTTGATATGAATTGTGTAGCAGTTGCCAATGGTCAACTAGTGAGCGCTGGCGATGAGAAGATTCTGCGCGTTTTCGGTGCCCCAACCGTTTACCACCAGCTTTTGGAGACACACACAGCAGCTGGCGGTAGTAGCTCTTTAGCTAGCAGCAACAATATAGCCGCTGCAAGTGTCCCGGCGCTTGGTTTAAGCAATAAGGCCACCGATACTAGTGAAGCAATGGATACGTCTGTTTTACCGCAGGAAGCAGAACTACAGCGGCTCACCCTTTGGCCGGAACTCGAGAAAATCTATGGCCATGGCTACGAAATTGTGTGTTGTGATGTTAGTCCTAATGGCCAGCTGGTTGCTAGTTGCTGCCGCGCCAATTCTTCAAGGCATGCGGTTGTAAGGATTTATACTTGCGACAAATGGCGGCAGCTTGAGCCATTGAGTGGAGAGCATACCCTCACAATCACCCGCGTACGATTTAGTCCCGATTCACAGCAGCTGTTGTCTGTGTCTCGTGATCGTCAGTGGTCGCTTTTCAATTTACAAGAAATGAAGTTGCGCACAAGTAAACCAAAAGCTCACTCGCGTATCATCTGGGACTGCTGCTGGTTAACCAATGAAACCTTTTTGACTGTTTCGCGTGATAAGAGCGTCAAGGTCTGGAACACAGAGGGTGACTGCATTGCTAGTGCCAATTTCGATACTGCTGTTACCGCTTGCGACGCGTTTGGCGGCAAAATATTTATTGGTCTTGAAGATGGTCAAGTTTTGGAGTTGGACACAGACCTCAAGGTAAAACAAAAGCTATTGGCTGAAGGCCGCATTAATCAACTCGCTTTGAGAGAATACCTTGCGGTTGCAAGTGATACTGTGCGCATTTTCAGTGTTGAAGGGCTAAACAGATAGGTTAGAGTACATCGTGGACATTTTTTGCAAGCTATATAAATCAATTTAGGTGATACTGAAAACCAGCAGGCTCGTCAATCCTTCTTACCCTTTGCTTTAGCGGCCACAGCTTGAATCATCTTTCCAAACCACATAAAGTTCAAGCCCATGAGAGCAACATAGCAAAGGAAAACACCACCCGAGGCCCAGAGGGGAATGGTTTTCGGGTAGCTAAACAAGAGCTCTTTCCAAAGAGTAATACCGTTCAGGCTTCCAAAAATGATACGGCAAACAAAGAAAACCACAATCAAACAGATGCCATTGATAGTAAAGAGCGTCTCGCTAATAAGTCCTGGAACATGGCTGGCAAACCAATGCACGTTAACAAATGGAGTAGAAGCCTCGAACCAGATAAAAGGAGCGGCGTAGTTGTAGAGGAACGGGCGCATACCCTGGGAAAATGTGAGCAAAGCAGTAAGAGCATGCAGCGAGAAGGCAGGACCAAACAGGACAGAATAGCGGAGGCAAATGGCCAAATCCCAGATAAAGTATCCAATGAGTCCAGCCAATACAAAGCCACCATAGGGGCTATACGACTCGAGGGTGTCGAGCTTTGGGTCAAAGAACATGGGGTACGAGGCGATAATTACCCAAATACACTGAATCTGGGAAACAACATGGATATTAAAATTGACCTTGTTGCGGCCGCTCAGCTTGTTATAGCTTGGAAGCAAGTACGGGGACAAGACACAGGACAACACGTGGAGAGTGGTGTAGAGGGCGAAAAAGAAGACGATTTCGTGTAAATGGTACTCGAGCTTGGTGAATCCATACGAGTGGAACTTATCGATCGTTGATTGTGAGAAGTTGAACTTATACTGAGCGAGCGGGTCGACTTCAATGATCATTGGATTAGTGAGGTGGGCACACGACAAGGTCACAACAATGGCAGTCTATTTTATCTAGAGTATTATGAACGAGTATTATGTAGCGTATATCCATATGATTGGGATAAACAAAATCTGACCCAGCATTGTTGAACTCAATGACTCAACCCTTGGCCTAGTGACCCCCCTACCCCCAACCTATCAGTCGTGCCCCATTAACACCAAGTCTTACCTCTACCACCCTCATTAATCATGGTTTTGGATAATGAAAAATTGATCCATGTACGTAAAGTGGACGCGCCGAAAACTGCTTTGCCTAAAGGCGATGGCCACATCATGACCCTTGAGCAGTACAAGTCAGAGTGGCAGCGCAGTGTCGATGAGCCCGAAGCATTTTTCGACGAGAAAGCCCAGATGCTCGAGTGGGACGCGCCCTACCACAAGGTGCTTTACCGCGATTCCGAATTTAGTGATTCGCCTGCGTGGTTTGTTGGCGGAACCCTCAACGCGTCTGTCAACTGTGTCGACCGCCACGCCCTCAGTAAACCCGACGAACCAGCCATCATTTACGAAGCAGATGAGCCCAAAGACGGTTATACCCTCACTTGGCGCCAATTGTTGGCCAAAGTGTGCCGCTTGGCCCAGCTTCTCGTGGATTTAGGCGTCAAACAAGGAGACATCGTCACCATTTACTTGCCAATGATCCCCGAGGCTGTGGTCTCCATGTTGGCCTGCGCTCGTATTGGTGCCACCCATTCTTGTGTTTTCGCTGGTTTTAGTCCCGCAGCCTTGCGCGATCGTATCCAGGACGCCAAATCAAAGGTCGTCATTACTTGTGATGTAGGATTCCGCGCCACCAAGAAAATCCCCACTAAAACCATCGTCGATGACGCTTGCGCCCAATGCCCCACAATTGAAAAAGTTGTCGTTGTCGAGCGTGGTGATGGCCAATGCAACTGGGTCGAGGGCCGTGACGTCAAGTACTCTGAGGTCGCAAACTACAAGAGCTACTGCCCCGCCACTCCTGTCAACTCTGAGCACCCCCTTTTCTTGCTCTATACTTCTGGATCCACTGGTAAACCCAAGGGTATGCAGCACTCTACCGCTGGTTACCTCTTGGGCGCCATCATGACTGCCAAGCACATCTTTGGTCTTTCTGACAAGGATATCATGTTTACTGCTGGTGACATTGGTTGGATTACTGGCCACACATATGCTGTTTATGGTCCTTTGGCCAACGGTACTACTACCGTTATCTTTGAAAGTACCCCTGTTTACCCCAGTCATACCCGCTACTGGGACATCGTTGACCAGCATAAGGTCACCCAGTTTTACGTCGCCCCCACCGCTTTGCGTCTGTTGCGCAAGTATGGCCATGAGGATATTGCCAAGTACGACTTGTCTTCTTTGCGTGTGTTGGGATCAGTGGGTGAGCCCATTGCTGAGGAGGTCTGGGAGTGGTATTTTGAGCATATCGGTCGCAAGCGCTGCTCAATCTGCGATACTTACTGGATGACTGAATCAGGCTCTGTTTTGTGCACTTCTATCCCTGGTGTAACCCCCATGAAGCCCGGTGCCGCTGGATACCCATTCTTTGGCATCAAGCCAGTTATCATCGACCCTGTCAGCGGTAAAGAAATCACTGATCGTCCCGCTGAGGGTGTCTTGGCTGTTAAGCAGCCTTGGCCCAGCATGGCTCGCACAATTTGGGGTGACTATGGCCGTTTCCAAGACACGTACCTCAAACCCTACCCTGGCACCTTTTTTACCGGTGACGGTGCTGCCATGGATCTCGAGAACTATGTCTTTGTATCGGGCCGTATTGATGATGTCGTCAATGTTAGTGGACACCGTCTCTCTACTGCTGAGATTGAGGCTTGCTTGCTTGAGGGAAAGCTCGAGGGTAAGAATATGATCACCGAAAGTGCCGTTGTCGGTATCGAAGATGAAATCACTGGCCAGGCCATTGTTGCATTTGCCGTTTTGGAGAATTGGCTCAAAGATAAGGTTGCTGCCGGTGAGGCCGACCTCGAGACCATGAGCAAAGAGTCTGTACAGCTTGTACGCAAAGAGATTGGTCCTTTTGCATCTCCCAAAAAGGTTTACGTCGTCGACGACTTGCCCAAGACCCGTTCCGGCAAGATCATGCGCCGCATCCTTCGCAAAATCGTTACTGGCCAAGCAGATCAGCTTGGCGAACTCAGTACCTTGAGCAATCCTCAGATCATTGACGGGTTGATCAAAATTTGTCAATAAGTTTAGATTATAGTTGCTATCATAATTAATAGAGCGTGAAGTGGCCTTCGCTTTTCCTTTTAGTTTGCTCACACCCCCCCCCTCCATCATCAAACTAATTTCATAAAGTTTCCCGACGTCAAGTTGGTGCTAAAATCAAGGTTAATCTAGTTTATTTGACAGAGTTGAAACGGATGGAGTGCCCGCCAGGGCCATAACGAAAACATGCCCCCACAGATGAAACCACACCACTACTCGCGTCATGTCACCCCAAGCCTACAGCTGGGGGAATCTCGGCTCGCTGGTATGCAGGTTACGGTTGCAGCTCTGTTTCAGACTAAAATTTAAAGACACATACGCGTCATAGTGAATAGAACGCGTACTGGTACGGTAAATAGCACCGTTAAGGCGCGTATATCCGCCCGAACGGCGGGATCAATCAGCCTGCTGTCGCTGACTCCCTCTGCATACCGGTCCCCCTCATAAATTGCAAGGCGTGCCAATGAGGCAGAGCCAAGGGCCGGGAAGCAAGCGAAAGACGGTTAGTATATTAAATAATAATGATGTATTGAGCGATCGCTATAGTAGTGAGCTTTGTTCATTCAAACCCTGTGCAACGTTTAAAAAAAAAGCATTCTTCGCACCCACAGAAAGCATGCATGCAAACCTCCTGCATAATGCACTCTGCTTTGGTCACGCACTGCAGAGCCATATATCAGACAGGCGAGACCCACGATTCCTCACTTTAAAGGTCACCCAAACTTTCCACACACATCAACATGGGTCTCACTCCTGTTGCAGTCACACAAAACAGTTCACGACCAACCAGTCTACCAAACTCTCAATCGTCACAATCCTCAAGAGGGGGGTCGCCCACAGAGTCGAGTTTTCCTCGCTACGTGAGCCCAATAGCTGGAACGTACCAGCTTAAGCCACGCTATAATATTCGTGAAGAGATTTATTTCTCGTCCCATGAAGCCGTGCCGGAAGCTTCCTGGTTTTAATTTATTGGCTGATTTTTCAGTCCCCCTCAAGCCCCTTGCTAGACCTTTGGGCAGATGACTATCATAGACCTCTCTCTTCGCTAGCTCTTAGATAACACACTCCATTCTCTTTTAATGTTTAAAAAGTTTACAAACGAGAGCGTGGGCTCGCAGTCCAACATCAAGTCCAGCGTCCAGCGTCAGCTCAAGGCCAAGCTCGTCGAGCTGTACCCTGGGCTGGAGGAGTACATTGAGGACATTCTGCCGAAAAAGCAACCATTAACGCAGATCAAGTGCCAGGATAAAACTACAATCTATACTATTGACAATAAAGTGGTGCTGGTTCAACACTATGACGACCTCTGGCCCTCGCTCGAGGTTGTTCACCGGTTACCCAAGAGTGCGATGCCTCACGTCACTGTTGATTCTGGAGCAATTAAGTTTGTTTTGGGCGGTGCCAACATCATGTGCCCAGGTCTGACCAGTGCTGGGGCGGAATTGCCTTTTGACTACCCTGCCGGACAGACAGTAGTGGTCCATGCCCAAGGCAAACAACACGCGTTGGCTATTGCAAAGTTGGAGATGAGCACAGAGGAGATCAAGACCAACAACAAGGGAATTGGTGCGTCCCTAGTCCTCTACCTCGGGGACGGTATTTGGAAGTGGCATGCATGAAGAATTTAGGATGGGCTGGACGTGCATATCTGTGCATACGAGGGCGAAGAGGGCATGATTGTTTTGATTATTTCCGAATTTGCGAAATTAAAAAAATAAATCAGCTGGTGCATATAATCATGGACACGCATTCAAGTGTAAACAAACCGTGTAAACAATGGAGGCCCACACAACCAACAAGTATTTGCCAGTGGATTGGCAAAATGGCCCCGCAAAATTCATGTAAATACTAGATACTGAGTCAATGGAATTTCACTAAAGTTTGTTTTGTTTTCTTGTTTTACCAGCGTTGGGTGTTGTTGAGTTTGCGGGCAGTGAGACGAGCATTGCAATTGATCTTCAGGGGTGGGTCTTGAAGATCTTACTTGATCTCTTGGCGTGATAAACGTTTGAATTTGACGTTGATATCCATTGAGTATGTTACTTTCATATCTGTTGACGGGCTAGTACGGACTAGTGTGGGTCTTATCCCCCCAACAACGTTCCAGGTCGAGAGCAGGTTCAGCCACCACGCGAATATCGATGGCCCTGCTGCTTGGAGTTTTCGGTCGAGATTGTGCGAATTAAATTAACTTTTCTTTTATATACCACAACTAATACTCGACATTCGGAATTGAACCACTGGATAACACAACTAGTCGCGATGGGATGGACACATCAGTTAGTTGGCCAGGGTCTTATGAGTTGGCCTTCAAATACAAGAATGCAGCAGCGGCAATAACAGCAGCAAGAATAAAAAGGCTGATATTGGGCCCAGATGAGGAGGTGGAGTCGGTATCAAACTCCTGGACGCCAAGAGGAGTGTCGCGGATCTTGAGCTCGTTGGGGTCGCCCTCTCCAACATAAAGAGCGTCGAGGGCCTCTACCGCGTACTCAGAGTGTCCGACATCCTCAAACTCTTGAGTGCAGTCCTTGCCTGCAACATCCATCAAGACTTCTTCACCACCGGGGTGCTCGTCCATAAAGCGAGTGATGTTGTAGACTTTACCATTGATGGCAACCCAGCAGTCATCACGGCTCTTGTGCTGGTTGATCTCACTCAAAGGAATAATTTTCTTGCCCTCCTCGCTCATTGTCTAGTGTTGGGATGGAGAACGTTAACTTTGGTAAAGACGCAGGTCTTGGGCAGGCCCCCCCTTTTGGTCACCTGACCGGAATTAATTAGCCCGGTTAATCTCTCTCAATTGGAGCTATTCAGATATAAATACGGTTGATTCATGCCATTTTTTATGGCCAGCTAATTAATTTTACTACCTGCGCATTTTTATATCCGCAATTACAATGCTTTCTATTGGCCAGGCTGCCTTTGAGACCTACGATACCCACCCATTAATAATCAACCGGGAGTAGAGATGTTCCGCATACGGCCTTGACGCGGGACCGTCTGCCCGCTTTTATTCGAGACCCCGTGCAGTAGTGGGGCACCGATCAATTAAGGTTGTTGCGCAAAGTCTAATTGAGCTGTCATGTAACCAACTAGCCTCATCGAATTGGCCCAAGTAATAAACTGTACAAAAGTGACTCGCAAGGTCTCGCGCACCTGTGGGCACTGAAATGGTTGGAAACAAAACGGCGAGACGCTTGCAAGCATTAAAGTAATGGCAAAAAAGCAAAAAACAAATGCGAACTTTGTGGATTGAACACAAGACCTCCAGATTACAGGACCGAAGTGACTTCAGTCTGGCGCTCTCCCAACTGAGCTAAGTCCGCTTACATAAAAGCGAAAAATCGTGTGTTTCAAGTCGCGAATTTAGGCGCTTTTTTTCGCGAAACAGCCGTTTTTCGCTATTTTAAAGCGTTTTTCCCATAATTCTGCTGAATTTACGCCGTGAAACATGTCTAAGATGCCCGAAACAGTGTGTTCAAGAGGACTTTTCAGGTCTTGAAATTTCTGAAACAAAATATAAACAAAATAAACAGCGCACGCTCTCTAGTAAGGAGCCTTGTACCGTGTATGCGTACACAAGAAGAAGCCCATGAAACCAATGGAACTGCTGCGGCAGATGCACCGGATGGGAACCACTGGTGCGGAGTATACATCCAAAGGGACCCACTGGTGCGGAGAATGCATCAGATGGGAGAAAATATGCTGCGGCAGGGGTTCACTAGACTAACTATATAAACGCCTAGATAGCGCAATAGGCGTCACCTGTTTCTGGTTTCGCTGCAACCCCCATTGTTCGCTGCTAAAGTTATTATTGAAGAATGACTAGATCTACTAAAGACTTGACCGGCGTCTCTATGGCCGAGCTTTCTAGCATGTTGTCCTCTCTGTGACGGCCCGCACCGAATCCAGACATGATAAAATCACGTTGGTCAGTGGCAGAGGAGTGATGACCCGCGGGCAAGGTCGCCAGAGTATGGGCCCGTTTGGTAACGACTGAGGCCAGGTCTGCAAATTCACAATTGGCGTTATAATTGCGAGCATCCGCCAATTGCTGGTAGTGATAGAAGGGGGGAAATTATACACCTTCCAGGCATGAGACAAAGACAGACCAGGGGAGTGGTAGGCCACTAGTATCTAACTCTCGCAACTCACTAATGGTGAGTTCTAACCGTTTCATACGGCTCATTGCGTGTACCACCCAAAAGTCCCGAGGGACACGGTTAGAGCTCACCATTAGTGAGTTAAGAGAATTGGATACTAGTGGCTTACCGCTCCCATGGACTACCTTTGTCGCATATCTTGAAGGTGTATTTGTTCCCCCCTTCTATCACTACCATCACTTGCAGATGATCTGCATAAGAAATAGAATTCACTATAAACAGCGCGCGCTCAGGAGCGCATGAGTCCTCACGACTCTTTAATCAAATCAAACGGAGAAAAAATAAACAAGCTTTCTTCAAAGCTCATCCAACGCATGAAAAACGTGAGTATTCATCTGCAATAACTAGAGTATTTTGGTGATTTAATCACCGGAGCTGGTCGGGTACACAGCCAGGCGAGATCTGGAGATTCGAATGTTGACGGGCGACCTAAGATAAGTCGTTTGGAAAAGATCTTGTACCAGAGACTACTCTTTAGGCTCTTCAGGCTCTTGAAAAACCTTGGTAGGTACGTTAATTTTCCCTAATCTATCAATAATCTCTATTTAGCAATTCAAAACTCCTGTCCTGGGGTGGCAGTTAACGTACTCATAATACTGAGCCTTTTCAGGGATGACAACCACCTCATGCCACAGCTTGAGAGAGATCTGAAAGTCAAGCTCTTTGACATAGTTCATAAAGGCTCCAAAGATCTTGACGTGTGTTGGATGCTTCTTGGACCAGTACTCGAGTGAAGCTAAATCAGTGAATTGAGCCAAACCAAACGTTTTCTCCGCATACTCCTCGGTCAAAGGGTTTATAACCTTCATGTATCGGCAGCTAAAGCAGCCAGTAGACTCGCTATTCTCTTCCAAGAACTCCATGCCATCTGCCAGCACCGGCTCGATCTCCTTGAGATACTTTTCGCGCTCTTCGTTACTAGTATCAGACCAGTCCTGACCAGATCTTATTAGGCAAAGATTTGTTTTCCCAGAGACCCCAATTCTTTTGAGCGACTTCTCTGTCTTGTTCAGCTTGCCACCAGAAGTCAACTTGTCGTGCTGTGATATGGGCAGCCTCTCTCTTGAGCTACCCCAATAGCCATGCTCAATAATCTCACCATCACTCAACCCTTTACCGAGGTACGCAACGCCCTCAAGTGAGTCTCTGTTGCTGAAGACCGTCTCAAACCGGTCGACATCGGGACTGACCACCTCCATGAAGTAGCCGCAATTGCCCTGTTCGAGCTCTGTAGAGTTCCACCACTTGTTGAAGCCACTTGATTGTTGCCATTGCATGTATTTTTCAGGACAAGACCAATATGCAATTGCAATAAGATTGTAGTAGCCCTCGCTGTCGGTGGCTGATGCCAAGTCCCAGTAAACAGGGCCCCCCTGGTGCTTGAATCGAGATACTACAGGATCCAAGGCAGACAAGGCGACTTTTGTCTTTGACTGAACACCAAAATAGCCCATCACCACGGTTTTGATGTCGGAGGAGAGACGGGCACTCCAGGCCGGAAAGGGAGGGCTGTTCTCTTTGATATCATGGTCTGCGTGACGCAGATGCTCAGGGATCGCAGATTCCATAGTTTTCTTCGCCAGGTGATTTCTGAGTATCTCCTAAACATTACTGAGGCTTATATATGCCAAAGATATGCAAGCTGCACTGTCATGCATTGATGGTGATAAGCATTTGAGACAAGTCTGGAGAGCTAATTTGGGGAATTTTGTGTACTTTTTGAAAGCTCTAATTGGTTGCAGCTCGAGGACTAATCGCCTGGCTGCATTTAGATAAGATGCACGTTCAAGCCTCATTAAGGTGGTGCTGCAACTGAGATGCAATGAGATTCGTGAGGAACGGTGGCATTAGTACTCTCCCTCATTTTACTAGTTGGTTAATTACTCGAGCGGTACATATAGTATCACTAACCAAGTATAACGGTCATTATGTACCACAGTTATCTTGCATAATAGATGCAGGAAAACGCAAAGGCCAACAAGGGATAAATCCAAAACCTTTGCGAATCCACAACCTTTTTCTTCACAACCTCTTGATATGCAACCGAGATGGAAAGGCCCTATCAGCTCTCATGCCCCTATAGCTCCTCTAGACTCCATTACATAAGCACACAAGGTACCTCGAGCCCAGGTGAGTCGCGCCGGTTTCTCACACCTCTCTCTACAGTCCATTCAAAAAACCGCGCGCCTGCCCCTTAAAAGTATTTTATGTCATCAACGGATCTCCCGTATGTACTTCAGGGTCTAAATACGCCGGCGTTCCGATGGAATAGCGACTTTACGCTAACAGTGATACCACAACTACCTCGAGGTTCTGCGGGTCTCCTCGACTTGATGCTGGAACCGGCGGTACTTTACCAAAGAATCAAAAGTATGCGCTTTTCAGACGGCCTTTTGTACCAAGCACTCGATGATTGCGTAGATACTCAGCTCCAAAAGTACCGCGTGTTATTGGGTGGTCTCGAGCGGCGCGCGGAGTTCTCCTTGATTGAGTGCCACGACATGCTTTACGATGCAGTAACCGGCCTCAGAGCATTACACGCAATTCTACTGCACCTCAAACGTAGCTCCAGTCATTTGTTCAAGGCGCTACATCTGTTTACACAGCACGGCGATCCCTACATCTCATCGATTGCACAGCAGCTCTACGCACGCGTCAGGATTCCATTTGATATGATTTTGCGTGAATGGCTCAATTTAGGTGTTCTCAGTGACCCCTTCAACGAGTTCTTTATTGGATTTGGCGACCCAGAAAGTATTTGGAGTGACCGGTTTGTACTGAATCTCGACAAACTACCAGAGGATATCAGCGAGTCAAGGGCACAGGAGATTTATGAAAGTGGGAAATCAGTTTATTTTCTCAGGGAACTGTGCCAAGATGTCTCTTTGGCGGGCACAAGCGCAGTACAAGTACTAGTCGAAAAATACGACTTACGCGGGCATTTGGGCGCCCTTCATGATTATTTATTATTGGCAAGAGACGATTTCGCGTCTTGTCTACTAGCAGAGGCACTCACGATCCTGGACCAGCCCAGTGATCGGCTTTATCGTCACCAACTGGTACAGATTCTGGAGACCGCAATCAGCACCTCCAATGCTCAGTATGAACCGGCACACATCACATCCTGCCTTGATGCTCGAATGCTTGAATTAGGTGCTAAAGAAAAGGGCTGGCAGATGTTTACCTTGGAGTACAACGTTGAAAGCCCATTGGATGTTATCTTTGACAAACTAGTATGCCGCAAGTACCTGCAGATTTTCAATATGTTATGGAGTATAAGATGGGCCTCTGCTAGTATTCACCAGTGTTATGTGCTGATAAACTCGAGGGGGTCTCTTTACCGCGCGCCTAGCAGTGACTCTGACGACCTGTCAACCTCAAAGTGTTGGATCAAGCAGGCAGATATGTGCCAAATGATTCTCCAGTTTTTGAATGAGCTACAGAGCTACATATACACCAACGTTATCGGCAAAGCCTGGAAGAAGCTTGACAAGAACATCACAAGCGCAACGAGCGTCGATGCAATTGCTACTGCCCACAAAGTCTATCTAAAGGAAATTGCAGAGGGTGCGCTATTTGGCGGCGGAAAAGCTGTTGGCGAGCTGCACGAACTAGTAAAACTTTGCTCTGAGTTTAAGTTTATCGTGCACCACATTGTTCTTGTGGTCGCTCAGCGAGGGGATTTGTCGCAATTACTACTGGATCTTGATACTCAGCAGCGCCAGTACCGCGATCTCATGGTCAACCTGCTCAAGGTGTTGGAGGACGTTAGCGATGAAGCACGCAGCTTCCAAACTCGTATCAACTTTAACGAGTTTTACATTAGCGAGGCCTAGAGAAAGAGAGAGAGAGAGAGCATTGATTCTCCCAAATGCTTGCTATAAATTAAACTGTTTAGGGTGTTGAAGGGTTGGGGTGCATATGCGAGTCATATCCCCCACAAATTGGTGGCGTGCATGAAATGTGGGAGTTTTTGATTTAAAATCTGGGGTACCATCGATCCCACACCCATTGTGAGAGAGTTTGCTAAGCAATAACGGTACCAAAAATGAACCAGTACTGGCAATCTCAGATTGCGGCAATGCCGAACCCTTATCCCAATAGCCATACCCCAGAATACTACGAAACCGTAGAGTTTACTGATCACGAGCCAAAGGGCCGCAAACCCCCCGCGACCAGCTCAAGACAGAGGAGGGCTAGTCATAATGCGGTTGAGCGGCGCCGCCGCGATACAATCACAGAGAAGATCAAAGAGCTGGACTCTATGATCCCTGAAGATTTCTACGATCCGGGCATAGGGAACCTCAGCGCAAATGAAATGCACTACAAATCTGTTGTGTTGCGGCGTAGCTGCGAGTATATGCGGTACTTGCAGGGTCAACTTGCGCAAGCACAGACAAACCAAAGTGTCATGCTGGAGAGGCTGGCAGCATTAGAACAGCCTGCTTTTGTAAAGCAGGAACCTCATTATTTTGACCACATAGAGCGTATTTAGTTATTTATATCATGTTATCAACCCCATGGGGTGAGCATCTGTGGGTGAGCCATCTGGATCGGGAAGGAGTTAGTTTTAGAATATTTTAGTTGAATTGCTATTTGTCTAGGTTTAATAACGCTAGGCTAGGCCGCATCGATGGCGATGTTTAGCGACGATCAAGGCGAGGGGGTTATGTAGGGAATGACGTCAAGATGGAAGCTGCCCTTACTTTTTGTTCAATTCAGGCATCCGCATCACCTCACGCTGCTCGTTTTTCGCAATCTGCCTCAACCGTTGCATAACTTCGGTATTCTCCCATTTCTCTGGAGTTGTGGGTGCACCCTGGGCCTGAGACACCCAGTAGTAAATATCCCAGTCCTGCTCATCGAGCAACTTGTCGTATTCCTCAAGCTGTTCACGAGTCATGGTTTTGAGGTAAAGATCGGCAAATTTGGACAACAGGAGATCGCTCTCCAGGATACCTCTCTTGCGGCTTTGGTAGAGAAGACGAGCTCTCTTGGTTTCGGTAGGCTCGTTGGGCCGCTCAATAGGTTTGATTTTGATCTCCACCGTGTGCTTTTGCAGCATCCGACCCGCGGAGCTAAATTTCCGGATATTTTGCAGCGCTTTAAATGAGTTCATTGAAGACTAATCTGAGGGGTCTAAGCGCTTAAAGGCACCAGAGGACAGCTAGACTAGGGGGGGGGGGGAACTCACCTCACTCTTCAAATCTACATATAAATAAATTATTTACGGACATCCCGATCCCGCGGTGCCTCGTATTCAATCTCGTCTTCACTATCCACTGGGGTAGGTGGGTCATAGTTATCTTGGACGGGTGGGAAAAACAAGTTGGCTGCGAGACCGGCAAACCCGGTAATAGCCGGGCCCGTGCCCACAATAATCTTGAATGCATCCATGAAATCGCCCAGGTTGTCAAACTGATCGTCATAATAGGCAAAGAACCGCTCAAACCAGTTGTCAACAAGAGTGCTAGCCAAACCAAACATCAGTGCTACCGTCAATACAATTCGGTCGCGACGAGTAAACTCAATAGTTGAAATGATACGAATTCCCGATACAGCCACTTGACAAAACAAAAATGTGGTCATCCCCCCCAAGACACAGCGAGGGATCTGGCTAACAGCGGCAGTGAATTTGCCGCTCATGCCCATGAGCATTAAGAACCCACATGCAATATATCCAACAAATCTACTCGCGCACTGAGTCATGGCTATAACTCCATTGTTTTGTGCAAACGATGAGACCATCATCATGTGGAGCCGGCTGCCTATCATTGAGCAAAGCCCAGAGGTCAGTAAACCACCCTGGATACGTGTCTGGAATGTGGTTCCCTGAGTATCAACACGCGAAACATCACAGGTAGCTGTAATATCACCAATGGATTCCATCAAACAGACCATATACACTGCTAATATCGGCAATATGATTGGCTTGTAGATTTGAATATTAAATGAGTAGTCGCCAATGAATTGGAATTTTGGTGCGTCGTTAATGGGACCAGTATCAAAGAAGCCCTTGTAGCCAGCCAGAGCGCACCCCACCATGAGACCAACAATGATTGAGCACGATTTTGCAAAGGGAGGTCCCCACTTGTCGCAAATGATAATTGTGAAAAAGACTGAAAATCCCAACAAAACAAATTGAGGAGCACCCCACGGATACGGTTTGGGAGCATCAGGACTCGGACACAACTGGCCAGTTACCATACATCCGGCACCACCGGCCCAGTCTTCCATGCCAGAGCCCACAAGCTCAGCGCCGATCATAAGCACGACGGGTCCATTCACAATGGGAGGGAATATGGTGAGCAATAGGTTCTGGGGCGTGAACGATAGTATTACCTCAAAGAGTGCACAGATGCATGAGGTACCGATAAATGCGCCATAGGCATCAGGACAGGCATATAAAACGCCGTCTTTAGATTTACGGCAAAAGCCAGATTCGTACATTACTGGCACAGAGTTCTCCATTACCGGGATAATGGCAAAAGTGACACCCAAAACAGACGTAAGGCCGGTGCCCACAAACCAGCGAGTCTTGGGGATCCGGATACGCGAGATTTGGATGATTGATAAAAGCCCGGACCCAATCAATGCTACTGAAACAAGATATGAAGTCATGTCTTGCCCCAGGTTGCACACTGAAGCCATAATCAACGCGCTACTTACGAGGCCCCCGATCATGGCCATCGCATGCTGTAAACCGAGAATAATGGCCAACAACACGGGCATATTATCATCTAAACCGAAAAACACGGGAGCTTTTGGTTCATTCGACTGTAAATATGGGATTGTAGGGGTAAACATTGTCTTGTAGTCGACTCGGCTCGAGCCCACGAGACCATCCCAAGTGAATAGAGCGTGGGTCACTGCGTTTAAACAAGTTCTGCTCTTGGAGCGGGGTTGATCCACAGAGTGTGCCAATAATAATGGGTCTGACTCGGATGCCATGACACGTTTGTTTCTTGTGGGGGTGAGTTGCTCAAGTTTGAAAGGGAAAAAAAATAGCACTTGGTTAGACCCAAGCTTTTCCCTGCATGGGTATATGCAGCGATCATGCATAATCTCCTTGAGCGATAGGGAGATAACCATGCACCTTTGGTTAAGGGTTTTGTAAAGGCCCTAATTATCTCTTTAGGGGTGATTTGATTTTTCTCCGTTTGAGCTACTGGTTATCGAGTTACGGAGTATTGCGATACCTTGCATTCATGTCATTCCGCGGAGTAGACCGTAGCAAGACAGCAAGGGGACAATTTGTGGCGCAGATAGTGGCGCGCAGAAAGTGGCTCAACATGTGGCGTTCATGGGGGGGCGTTCATGGGGGGTGTAAGGCATATGACTCGGTGCAAAAGAATTCGAATCTAATTCATAGCTGTTTGCATTAATTTACCATAGGTAACTACTCGGATAATCTCACCTCTCTGACTCAGTTAGATAAGCTTTTAAGTTGCTTTAACCCCGAATTATATTTGATCGGCGTTTTAGCGATCGATATGCGATGGGGTTGCTCGGCTTTTCTATCAACTATGATACAAATAGCTGTTTGCTCTTTTAGCGACCTCGGCCTTTTGCACTGGGCCATCCAGAAAGTTGACTTTACTCTCGCTTTGATACGTTCGGCTACTGTCAAAACAGATGCGAGATTCAGTTCACAACCCGCTCTGACGTCATTGTACATTTGTATTTTTGTGTGGGCCTTAGCTAATAGCGGCGCTGTTCAGACCGCCCTCTTTCTAACAACCAACAAACAGGAAAAACCATAAATAATTATGAGTATCGTTGTTCCGGCAAACGTCTGGCATACAATCAGTGCCTTTACTGATCCCAATCCGTTTAGTTATTTGCGCCTTGGTCTTGTCTGCAGGTCAGCGGCTCAGGTGTTTTCTGGCGACAAGCTCTGGCGGTTGGTGGCTCCCTACAATGCTGGGGATCATTTCGAAGATGCGTTCAAACAGGAAGCCAATGCGCTGGATAACCGCCAAAAGAAGCTTCTTGTGGGTCTCTGGGACGACATTGAGCTTGTCAAGGCAAACAATCACTGGAGCCATCAATACCTGGCTCGTCATTGCGATAAGTTCGACTCTGTGGCCGAGGAGGCGGCCAAGTCGCGTACCTTGGCGTTCCCATGGGCCGTTTGGAGTGGTATGGCCATGGAGTCAGCCCTCGAGGCTACCCCCAAGGGTGGAATCCTGCGCAAGCTACCCTTTTGGGCTGATGAAGCTTTTGTTGCTTGCTGCATTAGTTTGTGCCCCTTTTTGCTCAACTTTGCCGATAAGTCATTGAAATCAAGCCCCCATGTTATTTTAGCTGCCTTGAAACGTGACAAAATGGCGATCCTTTGGGCGACCCCCGAGCTCAGGGATGAAAAGAGCTTTGTCCTTAAAGCAGTCCGTACCAACCCCCAGGTGCTGCGGTACATCTCGCCCGAGCTCCAGAAGAGCCCCGAGGTTGCAGTGGCAGCTGTCGAGGCCGACGGTGCCGCGTTGCAGCAGCTGTACGGCTTCCAGAATGACCCCAGAATCGTAGTAGCAGCTATCCGCAATGACCCTCACGCTCTCAAGTACGCTTCCCCTCAATTGCAGGCTGACCGGTTTGTTGTGTTTGAGGCCGTGAAGCGTGATCCATGGACATTCAACTATGCTAGCGAGGAGCTCAAAAACGATCGCGAGCTTGTTTTGGAGGCCGTCATGCGTGAAGGTGACTTGCTTCGTGTCGCTTCTCATTTCCAAGATGATCGTGAGCTCGTTCAGGCAGCAGTTGAGGCAGACGGTGGTGCGCTCAAGTACGCGTGTAAAGAGCTTAGAGATGACCGCGACATTGTTGAGGCAGCGGTAGAGACTGACCCTGAGGCCCTGAAATACGCCAGCAAGGAGCTTAGAGATGACCGCGAAATTGTCGAGGCGGCCGTGGACGCCGACCCCGAGGCACTTAAATACGCCAGCAAGACTCTCCAGCGGGATGAGGAAATGCTTGAGATCAAAAGAGATTCTGAAAACCGGCCCCGTGCTCCATCAATCGCGGGAGCTCAGCTTGCTCGCAAGAGCTCCATGATTGCCAATTCCACTACATCACTAGCCACAATGGCTGGCCTCAAGGGTATGACACCACTATCACAACTCACTGGTAGCAAGACCGCTAGTAGTAGTACCCCCGATATCCCCCAATGGAAGAAGACCTATACCACTGGTTAGAAGTTGTTTGGTCGGCTGGTCCATTTGCATATGGGAGCGCGATTGTATATAAAGAGCTCTTTAGTTATCATTACCATAACCACTCCACTACATAAATAAATACCTAAAAATAACAAAGCTGATAAAGCGATGGCAAGTTTTGATGCTTTTTCTGCCATTCGGTCAAAATATCAACCATCTGGGAGTCCGGGTCGGGAGAGGCCACGATCATATTGGCCAGCTCAAGAATGGCCTTGCCTCCAACGGCGGCTTCTTCGTGGTTATCTTCAATCTCAATGTTAATAACATGCACAGGGCGACACAGCTTCGCACCTCTATGCAACAAGTCAATGCAAACGCTATCAAAGCAGCGTTCTTGGCAGGTGAAAACAACGTCAAAAATCTGGTCTTCAAAGCGGTGGTCTTGCCACTTCTCGGGGTGGTCCTTGATTCCTCTGTTACGGTCCAGCATCTTGAGGACGCCATTGTTGGTGTAGAGGCGTTGGTCCCGTGACATCAAGTCACTGTACATGCGATCATAAGGAGTGCCAAATTGGTACACCACGGGTTTGTCAATGGCAGGGCCGGGCAGCCGCACTTGGCCACCCGTGCCAAAGCTACCGACATTGTACCCTGCTTCTTTGAGGAGACGATGCGCTTCCATGCTACGGTTTTGATTACTAGCGCATACCGTGCAAAACTGCAGTAGCTGCTTATTCTCCTCTGGCATGCGTAGAACTTTGGGTTTTTTGTCGCTTATTAACTCAGGAGAGGTAGGGGGTGTAAGCAACGCTCCCAACCCCCCTCGTGAGCTCGACGAGCCGCGAAGACGATCAAACAGCCGCTTGCGAGACTTTTTCTGTGATTTTTCCTGCATTTCCTTGATATGCGGAGGTGTAGCAAAAGTGCAAATTCGCGGTTTTATCGACATTTCTCTTTGAAAACTTTTTCTCAGTTAGAGTGGGGGAAAAAAGTGCTCCCTGCGGCGGTCGCCTCGTTCTTTTTTATCTCCCCACGTGCCCAGTGATGACGAGTGATTGGCTGATAAAGCACCTAATCGTTGGTGACCGTTTATGAGAGGAATCTAATGCAATGGTAGTTGCTAGAAGATTGGGAAAAAGCTAAGAAGGCTGATATCCCAGTTTATACTTTATTTCTGGCTATTTTATTGTCATGGTGGCGATTGCATGAGGGTTAGGGTTGTGGACCTCACCGCCCATAAATATGTTCCCGGTCACAATTCCTAAAGTATAAAGGGGCACTTGTACCCACATATATGATCATGTAGTCTTCAATACTGATGGGCCTTTACAATATATTGGAACTTATCCCATCACCATTACTCCCACGCCTTGTAAAGTTCAAGAGTTGGTGTTGAGGTGGCATTGTAGACGCCATTAGTACTGAGTTGAGCCCAATTTTGTCTATATTGATGGCAACGACCACAGCAAGACCTCGTTGAGATTTGTGCTGGTAACGCGCGTGGTGTTCAAGCTGTGTAGGCACCTCGAAAATGGCTAGCAGATATCTTTGATCGCCTAGCGCAAGTGGAATCCACACACAGCTGAGGACTCTGCTTATGCATATATAGAGCTTTGAGTGCCCTTTTTCTCGTTGCCAGGCTCGGTTTGATTACCATCATGCAGCGAACATGCATGTCAGACGCAGGTGGATCTGAAACAAAGATTTAACAACTTTAGATAGAGGAACGCATGGCTAGAGTCGTGCACAGGCAATTATATAGGACTAATGCCAGAGAAACTGGGGTAGACGAGACAATGACCTCATGGAGCCGTATCAACGTCCTCTCTCCATCATTTTCCAAACAGCTCTCCAATATCCAATGGCTGATCCCATCCGTCGCTTAGAATCCTCTATAATGACGTTATATGTACATGGCCCTTTACACCAGCCACTACTTTTTGTTGCCTTTGTTGGGTTGCTCTCCCACCGCATCACGCCACCACTATGGAGAACCTCAAATCATTAATTCCACAGCTCAAAGTGCCCATAAAACCGAGTTATAGGCAAGCAATTGCGACTTCTAATGGGAATAAAGCAAGGGCAGCGGTGGTTTCGGATGCAGTGATAACAGAGGAGACCGCCTCCCAGTTTTCACAAGAGAAAAGAGCTAATAAATACAGACGCTAGACTAAAAGGGCTAGGAAATGGGGTTCTCTACACGGTCCCGGGCTTGCTGGTACTCTATAGGGTACTTGGCTTTGGCACTTGTTTCCAGCTTATTTAGGTGCTTGTTGAGCCACTCGAGGTCGGCTGCAACGCTTTTGCCCAACTTTTTGGCGCGGACAGCCAAGTCCCGGTGTTCTGGGACCGTGTCTGCCAGCTCTTGCCGTAATTGCTGGAGCTCCTGGGTTTGGGCTCGCAGTAGCCCAGAATGCTGTGCTTGAGCTACCTGAGCTCTGTCGAGGGGCAACGGATCAAAAGCTGCATTGATCTGGTCCACAATAGCAGTGACGGGCGACTCTTCATTACATATTGAAGCCCCACTGCCACCATACGAGCTTGAGCTGGACGGTGAGCTCATGTCAGCCAGGTCTGTAGGCTGTAGATTCAAGTAATAGAGAATAGCAAAGTCGATTCTAGATAATCCAGACCTCCATGCCAATCACCCTAAACTTGTGATTCCCCTCTAAACTCATCTCTGGGTTTCCATAAGTTAAAGTGGGCCAACTAACCCCTCTATCGAGGTAATCGTCAACCCAAATCCCATAGTGGCCGTCACTGGTACCAAAACTCATGTGTGTAGTGGAGCAATTTATACAAAAATCATTAACTCCTGTATAAGGGAAAGCCTCGAATCGACTCCCCATGCTGGATTTGACCTGCCTCCAAAGAAAACAGTCCCCGTTACCAAAAAACCGATCATGGGGAAGAGGTGCGGTGTTTGTATACGCGCCAAAGAGCCCACCGGATTTATCCCGGATCACAGTCACATATCCGTGCTGCTGTAGTTTATTGCGTGGCGTGATTTTTTCGTAGAGAGTCCTCAGACTTGCTCCATCCTGCTCCAAAGAGTACCCCAGCTGCCAATCGGTGTGGCTCTGATAACGAAGGGGCATGAGCTGGCTTATTTCCTGGGCCAACTCAGGATTCATTAGCTGTTTCCGAGTGGTTGGTTTATATCCATGCAGTTCCATAGGTTGCAAGATGTGGCAAGAGAAAGGTGGCGACCTGGGGATGCCGATCTGGATAAGGCCTGGGGATAGGAGGATAGGTCGTTAAGTATTAGAATATAGTATAAAAATTTGATTTGGTTGATGTGATTGATCATGAATGGCATCGTTTACTTGGTGCATGCTCTCTACTATGCTCCTGGTCTCAACTCATTTTCTCCCTAGTTACACGCTCACTCACCAACAGCTGGCCAGGGACCTTGCCTACCCCTGGAGTTCTAGTATAGGTATCATCACTGACTGCTGCTGCCAGGCACTTTCCATCCTGGGAATAAGAGATATGTTGCACTGGCATTGGTAGCGTGGGGTACTGGTAAAGCTTTGTTTTCGCTTTGGGATCCCAAACCTGGATTGTGCGATCGGCCCCAGCAGTCGTAAGCTCAAATTCCCAGGTAGCCATATCATTAACCATAAAAGTATTAGTTGGTGATTGATGGGCTCTGAACGCGAAATCAGCTAGCGGGTCATCGGTGCACTCAAGAATCACTCGTGAACAGACGCTTGAAACGCAGTAATAACGGCCGTCTTTGAACGCAGTCACTGACTTGATAGGGTGCTTGAATCGCATTTGGCGCGAAAAAAGGGGCTCAGAAAGCTTCCTGATATCATAAATATTCAGCATACGATCAGTCATTCCAACAAAAAGCTTGTTATCCTCAAAAGCGGTATCAATGACTTTACCTGGGAGCTGGTAAAAGATCCCCTGATCGCTGCGACTGTCACACAGCTGCAATTGGGCATCAAGGCCGCCAGAAACCAGAGCTTGAGGACCTATGCACTCTATCGAAGTAATTGCGTTCTGATGCTCTCCACCAACATCCCATAACCTCGCACTGGTGATATCGTAGATGCTAATGTGCTGCTCCGCGCCGCCACAAAACAGCTGTGTGGCTGAGGCCCCCAAGCCAAACGCGAGAGCCAGTGCAGGAACCCGGAGCGTGTACTTGGTGCGCTCATTGCCATTAAAAACATAAACATTGTTATCCCACGATGATGCAGCCAGAACGCCCCCCTGGCCATACTGAACGTCTGTAAACCCTTCAACGCCTGAGAGGACAGTCTTCCACATGACTAACTTTGAGAGAGGAAAAGGAGTTAGAGACTGGAAAATAGCTGGAGGTCTTTTAGCTGCCGCACTGCTTGGGTTTGGAATCTGGTCGAATTTCAAGCCCGCGCCGGATTTGAGCGATGTCTGCGTCCAGTGCCCCGCAATTGTTCCTTTAGGACATTTCAATGACTCTTTGCAGTTTACCACCGACGAATACACAAAGTATAGCGCTGATTTATTGTCTGGGGCTGTGAAAATCCCTACTGAATCGTTTGACGATATGGCAAAGGACCCACGTGACGACCCTCGTTTTAAGGTTTTCAAAAAGCTCCATCATTATCTCGATAAGCATTTCCCATTGGTCACCGAGTACAAGGAAACAATCAATGAGTTTGCGCTCTTGTACACTATTCCTGGCACAAGTAGCGATCTCGAGCCAATCTTGTTTATGGCCCATCAGGATGTGGTACCTGTCAACCACGAGACCTGGGGTCAATGGGATCATGAGCCCTTTTCTGGCCACTTTGATGGCGAGTGGCTGTACGGAAGAGGGTCAGTCGATACCAAAAATACGCTCGTAGCTCAGCTTGAAGCAATTGAGAACCTGTTGTCGCAAGGATGGAAACCCACCCGCACTGTCTTGCTGGCGTATGGATGCGACGAGGAGCTTGACGGTTCGCGTGGTGCAAAGCATTTGAGCCCCACCATTCAAAAGAGGTATGGTCAGCACAAGGTTAAGCTGATTGTTGACGAAGGCGATGGAATCGAGACACGCGGCAGTACCCTATTTGCCATGCCTGCAGTCGCTGAAAAGGGTATTGTTGATTTTAATATCCAGCTCACGACTCCTGGTGGCCACTCCTCAGCCCCGCCTGACCATACAGGCATTGGTATCATTGCAAAATTGGCGACTCTGCTGGAGGCTAATCCTCTCAAGGGAGAGATTGCCAAGGATTCGATCTTTACCGAGATTTTCGGCTGCTTTGGTCGCTGGGATGAGTCCCTTGATTCCAATACCCGCCAGTTGTACACGCAACTAGACTCCTCCAGTGCGCGTCGTAAGCTTGTTGCTGCTCTCGATAAGCACCCCGAGACACGGTACTTTGCTCGCACGTCTCAGTCAATTGATGTAGTTTTTGGTGGCATCAAGGTCAACGCACTCCCCGAGTCGGTTACTTTGCAGGTGGATCATCGTATCGCTGTACACGAGAGCATCGATTTCCTTGCGGACCGTCTATCGAAACTCGTGCTGGATCTCTGCAAGACCTACGACCTGGGTGCCGAGTTTGACGGTGAGGTGTTGGCTGAGGGCACTGCTCATGGTCTTTTCAACATTACCAGCTTTGGTGGCTACGACCCGGCTCCCGTCTCTGCCACAAAGGGTAAAGTGTGGGAGACCATTGCTGGTGTCACTCGCAACATTTTCCCCAGTGCAGTTGTTGGCCCCACTATCATGATTGGAAATACAGATACCGGCAACTACTGGAATGTTAGCAAAAACATTTACCGTTATAACCCCTGCTTGATTGAGGATTCACACGGGTTGCATACCGTGAATGAGAAACTGCGCTTTCGTAGCCACATCACTGCCGTGCGGTGGTTTTACGAGTTTACCTTGCAGTGGACGGTCTAAGTAGAAGCCTAGATAGAAGCCTGGCTTTATCCTGCCTCACTATACATAGTTAACATGTTTACTATTTACTATATTCAGTAATTATTGGCTAACGACAAGTGAAATTTTGGAATGCGCTTAGGAGATAAGTTCGGCAACGTTGACGGGCATCTCAACGATCTCAGTAGAGTAGAACTTCTCAATCTCCTGGAGGGTACCAACATCAGCATCAGTGATCAAGTTGATAGCAACACCCTTACGACCGAAACGACCACCACGACCAATACGGTGAATGTAGTTCTCCTTGTTGGTGGGGAGATCATAGTTGATGACGATAGAGACCTGCTGGACATCGATACCACGGGCGAGCAAATCGGTGGAGATCAAAATACGGGAAGAACCGGTACGGAACTCACGCATGATACGGTCACGCTCCTTTTGGTCCATATCACCGTGCATGGCACTGACGGTGAAGTCCTCATCGGTGAGGGCCTTCTCGACAAACTCAACGGCAACACGGGTGTTGCAGAAGATGACGGCCTGAGTAACGGTAATAGTCTCGTAGAGATCGACAAGGGTGGGGACCTTGAACTCCTCAGCGTTGATGTTGACGTAAAACTGGGAGATACCCTCCAAAGTCAACTCATCTTTTTTGACCAAAATCTGGATGGGGTCCTTCATGAACTTCTGGGTGACCTCCAAAACCTGGGGAGGCATGGTGGCCGAGAGAAGGACGACCTGGAAGTTTGTGGGGAGCAACTGATAAATATCGTAGATCTGCATCTTGAAACCACGGCTCAACATTTCATCAGCCTCGTCGAGAACAAACATCTTGATGTACTGTGTGTTGAAGTAACCATTGTCCATCATATCCTGGACACGACCGGGGGTACCAACGACGACGTGGACACCGGATTTGAGGGCGGAGATATCGTCCTGGATGGAGGTACCACCGATACAGGCGTGGCAGGAGACGTTGAGGTACTTGCCAAGACCAATGACGACCTTGTGGATCTGCAAAGCCAACTCACGGGTGGGGGCCAAGATAAGGGCCTGGGTCTTCTTCACCTTGGTGTCGATGTTTTGCAAGACAGCAATGGAGAAGGTGGCGGTCTTACCGGTACCGGACTGGGACTGGGCAAGAACGTCGTGACCCTCAATAACGGGCTTGATGGCACGCTGCTGAATAGTGGAAGGGTGCTCGAAACCGTAGTTGTAAATACCACGGAGAAGTTCATCCTTGAGGTTAAGAGCATCGAAAGACTCAACAGTCTCCTCGTAGTTGGACACAACGGTCCCGTCAATAACAGTATCAGCCATTTGGGAGAAGTTTTTTCACTCTGAGTTATAAGGGGTGGTGTGGCAGGGTGTTAGGGGGTGCAAGGGTTAGGGCCTGCGCAGAGTGAATATTGAGCGTTGATCTGGTTGATCTGGTTGATGTGGGTTTTACGAGGATCCTTGGAGATCTCTTTTTGATTTAAATAACTATTTGATACGTAATTGCTAAGTGCACCTGACAAGTTCACCCACAACTGCCTCACTGCCTCACTACTGCACACCTACTTGCCTAGTTTGTGGCCTTGACCACCAAATCGGCTGCCACTAGTGAATCCCTTGGGTTTAGTGGACTCTTTGGATCCGCTAGATACCTCGACCGCGGTATTGGCCGTGCTAGCAGTCAAGTTGTCCACCCACCGTTTGATCAACTCAGGAGTTTGCAATTTCGGCCCATTGGCACGAGGAAGCAGCTCTGTAAGGAAAATAAACAAATGGCCCAAGAATATACCCATCAATGGGTCCACAGCCCCGTCCGAACCATTGACAAGAAATGTTATTGCAACGTTCGCCCATGGCAACAGCCCGTGAACAATGTTCACGACTCCAAATAACAAGACTTTAGAGTTGGGGCTCTCTTGGCTGCAGTAGTATGTAATTGCAGCTGTGTGGATTTCCAAAAAGGCTCCAAGCGACAGCAATGGACCCACAATGATGCATCCGATCTGCACAAATACGAGAAAAAACACCAAATCACTGCGGCTCAGCCTCGAGCCTTCCTCGAGAGACCGCGTATTCACCCAAAGAAAAATCACCGTCATCAGGACATGCATAGGTTGAGCGTTTGCTGGCGCAAATGCGCTAGTGACCAGCATCCATGGCTGTGTGACCGGCAAGCGCTTCCTGAGCATTATATTTCGCACTGTCCAGGGAAATAAGCGTAATAGGAGAAACTCCAAAGCAGCCAACGCGGTAATGTGGCGAGTTACATACGGTAGCTTGTTCCAAACTGCGGTAAACTCAGACATAGGAGTAGACATATGAGTAAGGGTGGGTGCGTGGATTGGAACGGTCTGAATGCTGGTGTACGCTCTAATTACTTGGTGATTCTATGGCTGAATGCTCGAGTAAATCGACTCCATGGCCTACCTTCACCATTCACATAAATATGGATGAATCCATCTACACATAAATACATAGACGAGTGCGCTCAGTGGTGCTAAACACAGACGAGTGCGCTCATGCGCTCATGCGCTCAGTGCTGGTGCTCATCATGGATCGAGCCACTGGCCTGCTCAATGGCTTTACCCACCACCTCGATCCGCTCGATACTGATGGGTTCGTCCTCGTCCTCGCCTGTAAGTAGAATAAGCAACGAGGAGACGTTTTTAAAGTTCACAACCAAGACCTTGACATCGATCCATCCCTCGGCATCGGGCTCAGGTAGCTCCTTATCTAGCTGAGCTTTGTGGGCAGCGGCGTCTTCAAACGAAAGCGGGGTCACAAGTGACGCAAACACCTTGATGTGGGTGGGACGGTTACCTGAGTCGCAAGTCTTGATATGCAGTCCTTGAACAGAAACTTTATTCCTAAATGGAATAAATGCCAGCAGCTGATCGTCGGCATCAGTAATGGTGGTCGTGTCGCCGGTGGTAAACAGGTCTTTTCCGGTAGACCCCACATTGAAGAGCTCTAGCTGTTGCTGATCAATCTCTTTATTGACTGATTTAGGGAAAACTTTTGAGCTTTTGGCACAAGCACCCTCCTCAACCGCCGCAAGTTCCACGACCGCCTGCTGGGCGCCTTTGGAGTCAGTCTTGCGAGCGACTTCACGGGTATTATTGTAGAAAATCGCCACCGGAGTAGCTTTGATGTTGTGCTCGATGGCAATTGCCTCGGAATGGGCAACATTAACCTGGGCAAATACAACGCAGGGGTGCTCTGTTTCGAACTTTTTGATGGCACCGACCAGCTCATTGCCCGTCTGATCCCCATCAACAAACGCGATCACTACAAGTCTGCGTGAGTTGAGCAATTCAGAGTACTCCTCGAGGTTACTGACGGTGAGCATTGGAGAGTGGCAGTGTGCAGTGGTTGAGGTCTTTGGCGTGGGTCTGCTTGGTCAGGGTGGCGAATGTGGCGAAAAGATTTGTGAGAGTCCATCCTGACTAACAAATTTTTCAATGATCAATATTCATGCGGATAGAGTGGACGTCGGAACTTCTACTTTTCCCGGTAATATGAGTGGTACCAACGGTGCCTGGGACCTTGAGGAATTTAAAAAACAGATGGAGATCGATATTCACAAGATGACTGCCCTCGAGGGGAATTTCGACCTCAAGGGGGTCGACGTTTCTCTGGCCAACGCTTTTCGTCGTATCATGATCGCAGAGGTGCCCAACATTGCAGTGGAAAAAGTGTATATTGAGATGAACACAAGCGTGATTCACGATGAGATTCTCGCGCAACGTATTGGGTTGATTCCTATTGAGATGTCCCCCGACCATCTAGAATGGATAATACCCCCCAGCGATGAGAATGAGGAGCCTATTTTTGATACCACCAACTGTGCCATGTTCAAGCTTAGCGTGAAATGTGAGCATAACCCCAATGCAGCAGAAGGGGAGACCGACCCGGATAAACTGTACATCAACCACAAAGTGTATGCTCGTGACTTGCAGTACGTGCACGATGATGATCAGATGAAGGTCTGGAAGAAAGCCCCCAAGGTTCTAAACCCCGACATTCTGTTGGCCAAGTTGCGTCCCGGCCAGGAGATCACCTTGACCGCTCTGGTCGTCTTGGGTCTTGGTAACGACCATGCAAAATTCTCGCCTGTATGCACTGCTTCTTATCGCCTTATGCCCACTATTACCATCACCGAACCCATTGAGCCCAAAGATGTCGACAAATTTGTCCAGTGTTTTCCTGCTGGCGTCATTGAGGTCAAGGACGGTAAACCCGTTGTTGCCAACCCCCGTAAAGACACTGTTTCCCGTGAGGTTCTTCGTCACCCAGAGTTCAAGGACAAAGTCAAGCTCGGTCGTCGCCGCGACCACTTTATTTTTAACGTGGAGAGCACTGGAACAATGGAGCCCGATGAGATTTTCGTCAAGAGCGTTAATATCCTCCGCTTGAAGGCCCAGGCGTTGCTTGACTGTGATTATTAGATTATTTATTGCGCAAACACGCAAACGCAGCATGAGAGGTGGGCCAATTGGCTTGACCTTGGCTTGACCTTTACTTTTCTTATTTAGTTAATTACAGCCCTGCTAGTAAAGAGCTCAACCGGTGAATGTGTAGAGCAGGGCCTCATTCTGCGTATATCGCTTCCGATCGGTACCTGCCGTTTTTCTCGCGTACCCTGGGAGCAATCATACCCTGCATATTCTTGCACATACCATTGCACAAAACATCCCAACCCCCTGGCCGTGAGTCCAGACCATACTCGAGCCACATTCTTGCTTGGCAGGCGTACGCATCCGTGCGCTAAAAATGGAAACTCACACATTGGGATTAAGAGTCGCTACTGAGACACACTTGACATGAGAGAACCACCGGAGCAACCTCCCAATTTAGAACCAAATTGAAGCAGCTCAAGGACATCTGAACCTGTCTAGCTGAGCCTATCTAGCTGAGCCTATTTATCTAGTGCTGAAAACCTTTTCAATCATTTTGCCCAAAGTGACGCACACATCACCTGTCGTAGACAATCCCTTCCAATTCGGTGGTTCCAGATGCACTCAAGTTCTAGACCTTATCAACAATGAGCCCTACATTTATTCACACGCACGGTTGACACGAACCTCAACTCAAACTACCTAAACTAATCAAATCTTTATCCCCATACTCGAGTCCCCTTTCCAAGGGGAACGCTAGTTTATTTAATCAACCAAAACGGAAGGTTGTTTTACATCATTGAGACACGCAGCGTCTTCTAACGGCAGCAAAACAAGTCCAATAAAGACTGGACAAGGTGAATGCCTTGTTGGAAACTCAAAGAATCTTAGAATAGCTCGAGTATTATTCTAGGGATCCCAGATCAGCGCATAGTCGCTTTGCGGAGCTAGCTTCAATGTCGCCAAGCTGCATAGTGCATTTTCCTGCATCTAAGGTGGTCCCGTGTCCACCCCGCGTAGCGGGGATATGTTGCGGTGTGTTTTCATATACTATCTATGGCTTGTTAAACTGTTTAGCTCTTGCTAGCTCTTGCCCGTACTCACAGCAATAGATCTCTAATTCGCTCTCTCCCTGCATGGGCCCGCAATAATGGGTCCAGCTACCCCTGCCTGTGATTCTATGCGTCTCGGAGGCTCGGGTAAAAGACGCAGCCGTCATGGGTCGGCGCCAAGCGAGTGGAGCTGGGACCATGCAGAAAACGCCATGGAAGCGCACCCAGGAGCGTTGTGATGTGATATAGCCTACAATCACCTGTACTTGGAGAGCTCGACTACGCATGCGGGGATCGTGCGTCGATGTTTCCTAAACAGGACCACTGAACCCCACTCGAACCCACAAACCTTAAGTGAAATCTAGTAGGCAGCGAAACCACCAGACCATGTCGAGGCTGCTACTCAAGGGGGTAGAACATTCCAGTGTTGATCCTGAAACTTGTGGGTTCGCAAGGCCCTAGGCCCCTCGTGAGGGTCTACCTACCAAGTCTCGGCGGAAATAGATATATTGATATACTCGGAAACATTACCCCGAGATTTCAAACCAACAAGCCAACGAGAACCGCTAGTGGATTAGCGTATGCATCCTGCAAGGGCTGGCACATGCACATAATGCATAGCATACATTGTGCATAATGATGAAACGAGGAGGTATAAAAAGAAGTGGTTTCCTGGGAGTTTCTCTAAGATGGACTCTATTGTTTTCTACGCTGCTCTTGCTCTCGTCGCCGCTGACCTCGCTGGTGACCTTGGTGCTGTTTCCTCCAACGCTGCTGGCCTTGCTAGCGCCGTCTCCGGCTGGTCCTCTGGTGCCGGTCTCTCTGGTGCTCTTGGTATCCAGCAGTCTTACGAGCCCCTCTCCAGCGCTGTTCAGGCTCTCGCTGGCAGCGTCTCTGGTGTTTCCTCTAGCGACATCTCTGGTAACTCTGACGGTATTAGCGGTCTTGCCAGCTCTGTTGTCTCCCTCCTCGGTGCTCTTTCCGACAAGGCTGGTGACTTCCAGTCCGTTGGTGCCAGTGACATTGTCAAGGGTGACATCAACGGTTTGAGCGGTGCTTCTGCCTCCATTGTCTCCAGCCTTGTCGCTGCTGCTGGTGACTCTGTTCCCTCCGACCTCGCTGATGCCGCCAACCAGCTTTCTTCTGCTTTCGGTGCCGCTATCTCTGCCTACGGTGCTGATTCCGCTGAGTTCCCCTCTGTCGCTGCTGGTGGTGACTCTGGCTCTGGCTCTTCTGCCGCTGCCGAGTCTTCTGGTGCCGCTGCTTCCACTGCTGCTGGTTCTGAGGCTGCTGCTTCCTCTGCCGCTGCTGGTTCCTCTGCCGCTGGCTCTGAGGCCGCTGCTTCTCACCCTGCTGCTTCTGGTGCCGCTTCCGGTGCTGCTTCTGGCGCTGCTGGCGGTACCTCCGTCGTTGAGGAGACCGTTGTCGAGACCGTCTGCACTCACGAGACCTGCACTGGTGTCAACCCTGCCAACGGTGCCGGCCGCAACGCTATCATTGGTGGTGGTGTTGCTGCTGTCTTTGCCGCTCTCCTTTAAGCGCTTTTGATCAGTTAATTAGTCCATTACGCTTTTAAGTGTACTTATAATGAATGTATAATGTTTTATTTTGACATCTATCGGAGTATTTAGCAGTTCTGGTGCAACTAAACACTGTTTATGCTTCTCATGAGAAGGGTCTCAGTCGAGTAACAGGCTGAATATCATGCAATATAAGGTATAGCAATGTGGCTGAATTAGTATTAGAATTAGTTTCGTGCCTTGGATGCAGCTGGTTCTACCGGGATCAGCCCATAATGAGGTTCCCTTAGTCATTGCATTCGCGACATGGGGCCACCTGCGCATCACTCATGTATTGCTTCCACGTGACATGCAATCTACATATATAGTGCCTAAAGACCCAAACTTCTTGAATGGCGCAGCAACAACAAATCAAACTGCCTGACGGACGTGTTCTCCCCTCAATTGGGTTTGGAACCTATTTGACTCCTCCCACAGAGGCTTTTGAAGCTGTTTATGATGCTCTTAAAGTTGGATACAGATTGATCGATTCGGCAGCTGCGTATAACAATGAGGAGCAGAGCGCCGAGGCAATTGCAGAATATCTTAAAGAAAACCAAAATATCGGCCGCAAAGACATAATCTACACGAGCAAGATCTGGCAAGATGATTTCGGCAAGAAAGCCGCGCAGGCTATTGCTCAAAGTGTCGAGAATGCGGCAGAGATTGGGAAGATTGACTTGTACCTGATGCACTCACCCGGTACTGGAGGTCGCCCTGAGCGTCGCAAGACCTGGGCTGCGCTTGAGGACGCAGTAGAGCGGGGTGAGATCGTGGCAATTGGGGTCAGTAACTGGGGCGTCAAGCACCTCAAGGAGTTGCTGGAGGAGCCAGACCTCAAAATTAAGCCGCTGGTGAACCAGATTGAGATCAATCCATGGCTTCAACAAAACGATATCGTGCGCTTTTGCCAAGACCACGGTATCGCAGTTGAGGCCTATTCGCCTCTACTACGGGGCGAACGTCTTGATGACCCCAAGCTTCAAGAGTTGTCCAGAAAGTACAAAAAGACTCCTGCGCAGATTTTGCTCAATTGGAATATCGAGCGTGGTACAATCCCATTGCCCAAATCCGTGCGTGCTGCCCGTATCAAGGAGAACTTTGAGGGTGCTAATTTCAAGCTGGAGCACCATGACGTCCACAATTTAGGTGACCCCACCGCTCGCTTCCTTACAGACCCTCACTGGGATCCTGTCAACTGGGATTAGCTGTAGGCTGTATTAAGCTGGTACTAATCCCCCACAAATAGCAATACGTACTCTAAACACACTCTTAACGCACTAAACGCACTCCATTAAATATTACGCGCTTACTTGCTTACTATGCACGATCCCAACTACCATGCACTGGGTCGTGCTACTGCTTGCACCACTGGTGGTGCTACTTGAGGAGCAACCGTATAGGCTAGCTAAACTAGGATTTGAGCTCCAAATCGATCGGAAATCGCTAATCAAGCAGGTGTTTGCCTCGCCAGTGAGATTCGGGTACCTGCTGTTTAGATATCTGCATGAGAAATTCCATGTTTTGCCCCCACAAACCATGTACGATAAATTAGCGCTTGTAATCTGGCTCAAGGGATCTATTCTGGTGGATGATACGCTTGTGTGGCTCAAAGATCATACTGCCAAGCAACCAGTGTATGAGCAGTACAAGGATCGGCTCGTGTCTGCTCACAACAAGGTCTTGAAGGACTTTAAATCCTCTAGAGCTCCTGGAAATGATGGGCTTGATTGGGTCGCCCTAGGGTTCCAAGGTTCCGATCCCTGTACCGATTTCAGGGCTTCGGGAGTGCTGGGTCTTGACCATTTCGTGGGGTTCTGCAGCAACTACCCTGCAGAAGTGCTTCGTCTCGCGCGGGAATCCAAGTCAATTGCCCCCAGTGATGATCCATTGTGGTACTCGTTGGCTTTAGTCTCCATCAGTCTGACAAGTCACTTGGCTGAGCTTTTGCGTGAGGAGCCAGTATTTATTGCGTGCGTTGCGGGTCAAAGCATGTCTTTTAGGCAGAACTTCGGCCACCTGCACAATAGGATCGTTATTGGGTTCCACGATCATTGGAAAAAGGAGCAAACTACGGGTCAAGTCAAGAGCGTTATGGATACAGATGCCAGTATCAAGAGGTACTGTGAGACCATTCCGAGCTTTTTGTGGGATTTGAGGGCGTAGCGGAGTCCGTAGCGGTCGAGGGTATCAAATAGATTAATTACTATCTAACTTTTTAAGTTTAACCATTTAAAGGTCGTGCAAAAGAGCCTTGAACTCCTTGGCGTTGGCAGCCTTCTTGGAAGCCTCAGCCTTGACCTGGCCGAGCTTCTTCTCAGAGTAAGCCTTGGCGTAGGGGTTAAGACGCAAAAGAACAGACTTGTTCTTCAAGGGGTTCTTCTTCTGGGAAGAGGTGCGCTTGGTGCGCTTGTCGCCAGCAGCCTTGAGAGCGGTCTGGATCTCAGAAGAGTTGATAACACCGGTGATATCAGCGTTAGAAATGATGTTCTTGGGGAGGGAGAAACCGGCCTTAGAACCCCAGATCTTGTCAAGGGACTTGAAGGCAGACTCGGTCCAGATAACGAAACGGCCAAGGTGGGCACCGGGGGCCAAGGTGAGGACGCTCAAGTCCTGGACCTTGATGGTCTCAACACCGGGGATGTTGCGGAAAGCCTCGACGAGACCCTTGTCCTCACCGTAAACGACGAGGGGACCACGGCGCTGAGTGAAGCGGCGGCCTCTCATCTTACCCTTACCAGCACGAAGCTTCTTGGAGGCAATGACCTTGGAGACATCAGCGTGGGCATTGACAGACTTGAGGTAGGCGACAGCCTCCTTGGTCTTCTTGACGGACTCGAGGTCGTTGGAAACAACGAGAGGAATCTCAGGGACCTGCTCGACCTTATGGCCACGAGCAAGAACAAGGGGAGCAACAGCAGAAGCAGCAATGGAAGCGGCAGTGGCGTAACGCTTCTCGTTCTGGTTGACCTTGATGTTCCAACGGCGCCAAGTCTTGGTAGGAGCAAACATACGACCACCACGGCACATGTTACCGAAAGCAGCCTGACCAGAGCGGTAGGTACCGGAACCACCGACACGGGGGATACGGGCAAGAGCACGACCAGTACCCCAGGACTCGGCAGAAGTCTGCTCACCAGCGTTGGTGGCAACGGCGTAAGCCTGACGCTTGTTCTTGTTGACAGACTTGAAAACGTCGTGGATGATATCGAGACGGATAGGGGTTTGGAAAACGGCAGGGAGACCCTCGGTGGAGGTAATCTCACCGTTCTTGCGGACGGAGACAACGGGCTGGGACATTATAGATTATGCACAACGCTGTAGAGTTTATTCGTCTGAAAAATGAAAAACTTTTGCCCTTGGAAGATGACTAATACGAGCCCTAGTTGGTGGGTCCATGATGGTTGTGGCTGGTGTGGCGAGCACATATCTAGCAGCTAGCAGCTAACAGCTCAATATCTAATCGTCATATGTACATGCATTATAAATGAATTTGGTTTCTCAACCAGCTTTACTCAACCAGCTTTACTCAACCAGCTTTACTCAAGCAGCCAAAGCCTCAGGTGCAGGTGCAGTAGGTGGAGCACTAGCCATCATCATGCGACTGACGGCAATATTGGCACCTTCAATAGCACCCAAGATAATACCACCAAAAGTGGCACTAATAGCAGCGGTCTTGACACCACCACGGATGGCCAAAGCACCACCGGTCAAGAAACCGCTGATGATAGCGTTCCAGGGATCCTCAGTCTTGCGTACACCCTTGACAATACAGTCAAAAGTACTAAAAGTACCACCCCAGGCACCAAAACTACCGCCCAATGTAGGAGCTCTCAGCCGGATGGCGGCCTTTGATCCTTGCCATCTTTCGCCGTACGGAGAGTTGCGAAAGCCTTTAATACCGTGCCAAATAGCACCGAAACCAACACCCATTGCAAAAGCACCACCAAAGTCATTTACAATGACCAGGGGGCAGGGATCTCTACTGTGGTCTCCAGACATTAATGAAGGTTAATTTTCACCTGAGTAAGCAAGGTCAATCTGGTACAGGTTGGTGAACCGAGGGGTGAGGTGTAGATTGGGGGTAGATTGAGTGGTGGAATGGGTGGTTGAGTGGTTGAATTTACAGGTGGATTTATATACAGGTATAGAGTGCTTCCCGATATCTCTTCCAACACACTACCACACACACCACATACCTGCATAACATATGCAACATATGCATCGCTTAAACCCCAAATCAAAACAAACCTTCTTGTCATGATGTTCCTGAGGTCGACCCCAGCGCCGCAAGAGCCAACACCCGCTACGGAAAACAACTGGAAACTCTCTGACTTTGAGATTGGCAAAAAGCTAGGTAAAGGCCGGTTCGGCAAGGTATACTGTGTGCGGGAGAAGACCAGCGGGTTCATTTGTGCCCTCAAGTGCATGAATATAAGTGAGCTGCTCGAATACAAAGCTGAGCTACAGTTTCGTCGAGAAATAGAGATCCAGGCCAACGTACTCCACAAGAATATTGTCCGGCTCTACAACTGGTTTTATGACGAGAAACGCGTGTATCTCATCATCGATTACGCGCCAAAGGGGGAGTTGTACAAACTACTCCAAAGTTATGGGAAATTTGACGAAGTCAGAGCCTCGAAATACATTGCCCAGGTGGCTGATGCACTTATTTATTTACACTCCAAAAACATTATCCATCGCGACATCAAACCGGAGAATATTCTCATGGGGTCCGACGGAAACCTCAAGATTACGGATTTTGGGTGGAGCATTCACTCTCGCAGCCGCCGCACTACTCTTTGTGGAACTTTGGACTACTTGCCACCAGAGATGGTCGACCATAAAGGGTACGATAAAAGGGTTGATGTTTGGTCTTTGGGCGTACTCATGTACGAATTCCTCACTGGAACGGCACCCTTTGAGGAATCCACCGACCGTGCAACCCGTGAACGTATCCGCTCGGTTGACCTTCAGTGTCCGAGTCACCTTAGCGACAATGCTCGAGACCTCATCTCAAAGCTATTGTGCTATGATCCTAAAAATCGCATAACCTTGAGGCAAGTACTCGAGCATCCCTGGATAACGGAAAACGAGCCTGATTGGGATACCGTGGACTAGGGCGTATTATACATCTAGTTAGCTCTTAAATTTAAATCCAAACTCATTATCAGCATCTGGATCCTGCGATTTGGTCGGGAGCTTATCCACATCATCAATGAATGAAATTTCAGGCGATGGTGGCTTTTCCTGTTGTAAAGCTGGTTGTGAGCTAGGAAATGCTTCAAGGTTCAGAATAGGCTGCTTTTGATGCAGAGTTTTGCGACTTTGTTTATCATTTTTACGCCGGAACGCTTTGAAATTGGGCTTTCCTTGCCATTCTGGGTTGGTCTCTGAAGATTTGGGGGGGTTGATGGTGATCACCAATGCGCATTCTACCAATGCTAATCCTGACATATTGGTGTCGAGATCAACAAATGGAGCTGGAGGTGGAGCTGGAGGTGCTGCTTCGGGCGCGTATGAGGACTCCCTCGTTGGTGCCTCAGCAGCCGACTGATGTGTATCCTCGACTTGATCAGTACGTTTTCGCTTTGATAAAGTGTTTGATTCGTCATTTGTGCGCTTGATAGGCTGCGAAACCTGCTCTACACTTGATTCTGGCTGAGGCTCGGGGTCCAACTTTTGGCGTTTGCCGACCATGAAATCCATCATTGTGACTCTCGCTGGTCTTTTGCGTCTTGATAAAGAATCTTCTGTCTCTTGTTTTACCGGTATTGAGTCCTCTGGAGCTTTTTGTGCTTGGCCTGCACTCTGGGAGGTAGTTTTTGGTGGCATTTGAGTGAGGAAGTTCATCATTCCAGCCTTTTGGGGTCTCTTACGTGTTGTTTGGCTCTGGTCTATTGACGACTCGTGCGCCTGACTGGTTCCAGGGCCCTGGCTGGCGTGGGTAGGAATCACAGGTTTGGCAATTTTGATGCTGTGGAGAATATCCGAGTGCTCAGTGAATAGAGTTGCTGAAGTTTGTTTTAATAACAGCCTATCTTTTGGCTTGATGAGGATAGCTGAGCTTGGAATCTTGTCACTGACTTTGACCAAGTTAATGGTGCCTCCTGCCGCATCGATGACCACATTCAAGTTGGTAAACTGGTTATCTTCATAAACAACAAAGTTTTGGCCCTTGAAGCACGTTGTTCGTTTCGGATTAGGCGCCCACAGTGGATCCTCTAAAAACTGAGATTCATCGGGCCATTGGCAGAAATCCTCCTCAAGCACGGGTGCAACGGCGTTGAGAGTCTGAAGAAACTGATTGGTTAAAATAGGGAGGTTATAAGCTAGCGCCAGCGCTAGTTTGGAGGTCCTGTGGGTCCCTTTAAGGTAATGAGTAGTTTTGGGCGAAAAAGACGCACTAAGCTTTATGTCGAGCGGCTTGAGGATACCCTGGGCGTGCTCCCACATGACTTTGTGGGCCTCGTTCTTCTCCCCCGTCCCATAAGTGATGTTCACCGGTTTCCATACCAAGTTGACGGTGGTGGACGGGCCTAGCTGCAGCTCCATTTTGGGGCACTCAAAAGACTTGGCACCACGCCGAAGCGGCTCTTTATTTACCTCAGTGCCGAACTTTGATTTGAGATCGGTGAGCTTTACTTGAGTAATGGCGTCAAAATCACCAATATTGGGTTCCCCGACTTGTAATGTCAGATGATTCCGCGAAATGGACGCCCCATCAAACGATATAAAGTCTGCGTCCTTTTTGTGTGATCTCCTACCAAAAGTATATGTTTTATTAGGGGCCAACAATCGTGGAGGTTCCGTTTCCAGGATCCACATGACTAGCTGGCTGGAGACTGATGACTGTAGACTGGCTGTAGACTAGTGACTAGCTGGAGACTAGACTTGACTAGATGATGACTAGACTTGACTAGATGATGACTAGACTTGACTAGCTGATTACTAGCTGATGACTAGGCTGTGCTAGGCTAGACTAGGCTGGAGGAGATGAAAGGCTGGAGGAGATGAAAGGCTGTAGACTAGACTTGACTAGCTGATGACTAGGCTGTAGGAGATGAAAGGCTTTAGACTGTAGACTGGCTGTACTAGACTGTACTAGACTAGAGACTAGCTGGTTTACGATTACATTAATCTATCTATTTAGGCATAATTCAAATTGACCCCCAAGTAAAAGCCGGTACGAACAACATCACCTGGGGCAGCGTGAAGCGGGTGCAAGTACAACAAATCAAAAGAGCCAGCGGGTGTTCTGTAAGACAGACCGGTGGCAGCAGCCAAACTTGGGGACAATGACGCCAAGTTGGTGAGGTTTTGTTGGATGGATTTGCTAGAGTTTGCCTGAGCAGCAGCGCCATTGAGGGTACCGACAATGCGAAGAGGAGATTGGGGTGCCCAGGGGAGCCATGAGCTGACAGTCAAGGCACCCTGGTAAAACGATTGGGCGCCGACAAAGTCCTGGCCGTGTTTGGGACCAATTGAGTTGAGCTTGAATCCATAAACACTGCCGGGCCCGCCGATCAAGAACTGGTCCAAAATCGAAGACTTGCCGTGGATATAACCGGCATTTGCGTCCAAACTAATGCTTAGCGGAGCCAAAACTTCTTTTGAGAGGCGTGTAGAGGCCAAAACTTTGGTAAATGCCGAGTCACCCGGCTTGCCCGCTTGCTCTGCCTCAAGACTAAAGCCACAAGCAGACACATGAGCGACTGCGGATACCTTAGTTGCCGGATTGGCAGCAGCAGAGCGCACCGTGTCACTAGCAGCGTCTGCCAAAGAGTGAATTTGACGAGCAGTGGCCTCGACGCCGACCTTGGCTTTGATACATTTGGAAGGGAGGCTCAAAAAGGCCGAAACACCGTGGGATTCGAGGCTATAGCTAGCCCAGGGACGCTCCTGGTTCAAGAAAAACACCTTGGCACCGAGATGGCTCGAGCTAATATAAGGCAAGGGAACAGGGATGTCGATGGCGGCCGAGCCAGCACCAAGACCATAGGGGCTAGGCTGAATAGAGCCAGCAACAGTGGTAACATCACCCAGGCCCAGCTTATTTGGCCAGGTGCCGGTAAAATTGGCTCCATTAAGGTCGGTGCCAGTATAGATGCCAAGCTTATACGGCTCACGGGCTACAACGTTGGCAAGGCGGATAGTAGTCAAGAGCTCAAGAGGTTTACCCTTTGCTGCGGGCTTGTTTTTGAGGTCCAATACGTACGAGACGTCTCCATATGGCGCCAGAGAAGAAGCAACCGTATCGAGGTTATCCAGCACAGCACCGATACTACGGGCGCTGGTGAGGGGCTCTACTTTTTTCTCTAAAATCCAGCTGCGAATAGATTGAGTGTGATCTACCGTGACGCTGTTGGAGACGGCTGTCTGCCTGTGAGATACCAAGTCGAGGTCCATGACCAATCAACGGCAAATCGAGGAGTTATACGGTCTTGTAGCAACGAGCACGAGTGTTGAATTTGAGCCGGTGGGCACGTTTGAGTTTTTCCCAGAGGTAAAAGTACTGGGAGTGGATAAACGGTATTTATTTTCGCTTTATGCGCAATCAGGCGGTGCGTGTGATACGGTATGTGGGTCGCTAATAGCACTTTTGTGCACCAACGAGAACCTGACTGCTACAAATACCAGGAAACGATTGATTATGAGTGGAGACCTGGATTCTGGTGCCGAACTCCACCTCCTTGGCCTGCTATTGTCTTCACATGTCCCTAAACTAAATAAAAGCCCCATGCTATGGCAGCACAGACGCTGGATACTTGCCCGGGACCCATATCTACTTGATTTAGAAACCGAATTGGATATTCTGGCAAAATCAGGAGATCGCCACCCCCTAAATTACTATGCATTTGCCTATGCACGCTGGTTGGTGAGTATACTTGCAGAGGAAAAGCAATCAAGAATCAGGGAATGGTGCTGGCAACTCTGCTATTACCATATTAGCGATACTTCCATGTGGTCATTTCTTGCCTCGATAGATGTAAACAACGAGTATCTGGGGAGAGCCAGTGCGTTACACAGGGAGTATAAGAGGGAAGCGGTGGGGGTATATTTGGCGAGGCGAGCGTGTGGTGGCTAATCTCTAGCTGTGTATTGGATCCAGCTGTGGCGGGTCCAGCTGTAATGGATCCGGCTATCCTGTACGGCCAGCATAAACCAGTCGTATCTAGATAACCGGAATAATACGAAACGACCAAAGCTCGGTTGATATAATTAAACTAAAGAATGACTATTAAGCCAACGAATCGGGAGCATCTACAAACTCATCATCATCATCAGACAATTCAAGACCGTTGGTACCGGCAGCTCCAGCAGTCGCGTTCAGACCGTTGGTGGTACCGGCAGCTCCAGCACCGGCAGCCCCACCCACCTTCTTATTAAATGGCTCATCAAAACCATTGGGAAACTTATCACCCGGTAGGATAGGGACCAGCTCAGCAATCAGTTCATGAGTACGTTCTGGGTGTTGACGGATCTGCTCAGAGTGCAAGAACCTGTACTCGAGCTTGGAATCGACGGGTGCAAACAGCTTAGGCTCGTATTTTTTGCCCGACGCCTCGCGTTCCTTGGCCAATTTGCGCTGGTAGTTTTCCACTTGGGCTTTAGCCTCGGTGGCTTCGTCGTGATTGCGCCTGCCCAGCGCGTCCAATGTAGGTTTCCATAGCTTTCCGCTTTCAAACTCTCCCTGCTCCTCAAGGGGACGCACTTGAGGGGGAATGGGGCGATCTTGCTCGGTATCAAAAAACACTTGCTTTTTATGATGCTTGGGATCTGTGATATGGATAAGAGAGTCCCATTTGCCGGTAAGGGTGTGGAGATGGTCATTCTTGTGGATGATTTTGGCCTCTATCTCATTGTAAGAACCACTGACCCACCCCTTGACCTTGAACTCGATCTCCGCTCTCATGCCGGTCTTGGCACACTCCACAATGGCCTTGTCACCCAATTCGAATTTCAGGTGTCCAGTGAGTACACCACGGGCGTACATGTTGGGTTGTGTCAGGGTATAGGTCTCATCAAACTCTTTTAGGTAAAGGGTACCGATACCATCCATAAGCGAGGCGGCCGAGAAGCTTGTGGCCTGAAACCTGGACCGCGGAAGCAAAAGACCGTCTGCATGGATCCCATATTTGGGAATTGAGTACCAATAGTTGCTCTTGGGCGGGTGGTGAGACGTTTGTTCAGCCACATAGTAGGCGGTTCCGTCCTTGCCCAGGTCCCAAAAGCAGGTAAAGTACTCGCCCAAAACGGGGTTCAGCGGCTTCTTGACGGCTTTTGGAGCAATGTACCAGCCGCTCATGTACCACCTGATGATTTTGACAAACCGATCGGCCGGGTCCGAAAGCTGGGCGGCCTCAATCAAATCTGTGGGATGTTGCATCAAGTTGGTGATACGCTCGAGCATACTCTTGCGCTCCAAAATAAAAGTCGGCAGCGTGATGCGACTCAGATCCGCGTTGCTGCCCAGCTGCTTGATGATCTCGATGATGATGTTCTTGTTGCTGTCGTCGACTTCGTCCAAATCGTCCACGTTTCCTGAGCCATTGGGTGGCGTGGAGGGCCCCCTGGCGTGGCCTCTAACTCCGGGAATTCTCATTAATGCGCGTAAATCAAGTGGTTAAGCTAGCAAGAGGGCGCAGGGTCGGGTTCTTAACCTAGGAAAGCTTATGTCAGAAGCGCAAGCAATGTGGGGCGGCTTGCGAGGGGCCAAGGGGGGCAGATGGCGTTGGATTAAGAGGTTGTGTGGGTGAGGGGGAAGCTGTTTAAAATTAAATCCAGAGCGGGTTTAGTGCGGATGTGAAGTAGGCAATAGGCGGGTCTGTATACGCACGCCAAGACTGGTCAAATCGATCAGCTCTACTCTTTACGAGGCTTTCATTATAACTCGCTTGGTTATAACTCGCTTTGGTTATAACTCGCTTTGGTTATAACTCGCTTGGTTACAACTCGCTTGGTTTTAACTCGCTTTGGTTATAACTCATCTCACAGCTCTTTTGGCTGTCATCCAGTGCCAAGCCTCTTATCGATAAGCGCCCGGTGTTTTGCTAGTGTCCAGCACCTGGATCAAATAGCTGCCTTGAGGACTGGAATAAGGATCAGCTGTGGGTCGGGGATTAGAGCGGGTGGTTTGAAATCGAGGGCGCACATTTGTCTGGCGAAATCGATCAGCTGCTCATTAGCGGGCTCTTATTAGTTTCTTTGCGATGCGATGAGACACATTTACGCCGAAAAGAGTTAAACAGGTGTACAGAAGGAGTTGTGGATTTTGAATGGGTTTCTGTTTACTAAATAACTTATGACTACTGAATCTCGGGCTCTTTCTTATCCCCACTTGACATCAACAGAAGGACTAACTCTGATAGTAAAGGAGTGTGAGAACTTGTACTGGTTGTTTCTAATGATATCTCCTAGTTCTAGTGAGCCAAACTCCTGGACAAGCCTGACAATCACATATCCGGCTTCGTTGAGAGCGAATTGTTGGCCAAGGCAGGTACAAGGACCTCCATTGAACGGCAAGTACGCCCACGGTACAGTTTTACGGCTTTCCCAACGTTCTGGTTTAAACTCATGAGCATCTTCACCCCATAACTCGGGGTCTCGTTGAAGGCCATAAACATTGTACTGGATCTGAGTTCCCTTGGGAACAAAGATAGGCTGAGAACCATCCGGGCCACCGCCCTTTGGTAGAGTGGTATCGCGTTTGGCAGCACGGAAGTTGAGCGGTGCGTTTGGGTGAAGACGAAGCGACTCATTGAGGCAGTACACAAGATAATTGCAGCGTTTCAGCTTTTCAAAAGTGATATCAGAAGCATTGGAACCAACATCGCGAATAACCGATTCCCTCAGCTTTGCGTATTTTGCAGGAAACATGGATAAATCAAGCACAATGTGCGTGATAAAGCTGGCAGTGGCAGATCTTCCAGCGACAAACATGGTAAATGCCTGGTCCCGCAAAAAAGACTTGTCGGAGTTGACTTTAGCAGCTTGGGCAATAAAACAGTCGTTATTCTTGTCCTTTATGACTTGGTTAACAATCGCATCAGAAAACGAGTTGATAACGTCGAGATCAGCTAGAAACTGGCGAGAATAGGCAAACCGCTCAATACGGACGAGAAACTTGCGTACTGCAAGAAATCTAGATGTTCTTTCGAGAGCATCAAATAGTTCAGGGGCTGGAACAGCGCCTTTAGTGGTAGGCACCATGGGCATGGTTGTATCAAAGTAGTCAAAGTCAAAGTCAAACAAGAAATGGAGTGATGTGCCCAATGTAAAGTCGAAAAATGCATATCCAGGTACCCTCCCTCGGTCGAGCGGATCTTGGCACATAGCCCCTGAAAGTGTTTTTCGAGCATCTGCAAGTTGGACACGCGTTCACGCGCAAATATAGGCCGCAACATTGAACGCTGGTTTCTCCAGGAATGCCCTTCTGACGTGAATATACCATCTCCCAGTAATGGATAGAGAATTTGGCGACGATGAGAGATGTTAAAGTCTTGAAGCTGGGTAGACAGAATTGCCTTGATGTTTTCAGGGTGAGCAGTTTCAAACACGAAAAACGTATTGATTTGATTCAATCGGGTAACTTGTGAGTATGGGGGGCTCATAGAGCTCAAAGCATCGCAGTCCCTCAACAATTTGAACATGCGGTATGCATTGACCAGCCCAAAGGTCCATCCTAGGCTCTTGCTGATAGGGCCACAACCATGTCTTTAACGCTTGTATTCGTAAATCCATCGCGGATAGATATAATCCCAAAGCAAGAATACGCAACATACAGTTACAACCCCGGCGACTATCATCTGTGGGGGAGTGGGGAAATCCTGAGGCGTTGTTGTGAATAAGAGTAGATCGAGACGCCTGCATGTTTGCTTTGATTAAAAGTGGTTTTAAGCTATCACGATGTGGTCCTCTGCTTCTCACTCTATGAGCGAGTGACCACACACACCGCATTGAGAGCCCTGCTAGCTTCAATACATGATGGCTCAAGCTCGAAAATTGCATCAATTGGTGCACACCACTACCCGGTAGAGTGTATTTGGTCTGCTACATTATCTAGTGTCGTTTTGAGGCTGAATGTCACACAATGCTGTGCCTCGATCGGACTATCTCTGAGAACAAGCGCGTGAACAGATTGGACTCTCTGCTGTCAGTATTACTGTAGTTAGTAGGTGTATCCAGCTTGCTTGAAAGTTCGACCATAGGGATCCGGTTGGGTCTTAAGTTGATAGCAGCGTATAAGCTCTCAGTTACCTTTCTGTTGTACTCTTATAACCGGTCGCACAGATGCAACCCTTGGAACGACTCTGCCCAGGGAGCTTGATCAGAGCTGACCTTCATGTATTATTGTACCTTCAATACAAACACTAAACACCGACTAGTGGGCCAGCATTGGAACCATTAAGATACTGCTCACAAAGTGGTCTCTTTGCAGCTTTTGAGGAGTCATTGATAGGTGAGTACCGTTATATTCCAGGTTATGGGAGTGGATTTGCAAAACCTGGAAAATAGAACACTGACTCTATTTGCCTACTTTGACAGCCAGCATAAGACAGAGATATAACTTACCGCTGTGACGCTGGAATACTAATGACGCTCTAGATGTGTAGCTGCCTTGTCACCAGGCTCAAGGCAACACTCACTAATACTCACCAAGGCAGACGCGAGGAGCAGGGGTAGATTCTCGCCTAATGGGCTGACCTTTGCGGGACTCCGATGGTCTTGACGGTGTGCATATGCAATGCGCATCATAAAACTTGGTGTACACAGGCTAGAGAGTCAACTACCCTCAGTGTATTGAGACGGAGTGAATGAAACCATGAAAGCTACGTGCAAGCACAAGTAGTACCTGCGGCCTTGATGCATGCGTCTGCGCTGGTACCACCCACGCACGTCCTGTCTCTAAAAACGATATGTTTCCTCATATCCCCTCCAAGAGTATGCAAAACAGAGTAGTTAAGCAGTCATACATCAGGGAATAAAACCAAATGTACCCTCATCCCTCAGGTGTTTATTTTGTTTCACCTTATGGACCCGGGCTACAGGCAAATTTGCCCACCTGCAGGTCGCTAATGGGATGCATAATAATACATCACTTGATTTAGTAATTATTTAGTCGAGGAGCAAACTATTCAGGGGCAAGTGGTTCCTGAAACCACGCTTCGGCCAACACTTTGGACTGCGAAATATCGCCAAACAAGTTTACCAGGTTAATAAAGTGTGGCTTTAGATAGACCCTAAGAGTTTAAATGGCTTTGGAGAGCCTCAAAATAGGCTTTGTCGCTTAGGCTCAGTGTGGGTACAAGCCATAAATGTGCGGCCTATCGATCCTTGACCCTGCGGTGTTTTTATACAGCTTGAGATTCCTCTTGGGCTGGGAGGTATTTTTTAGAGGTATTGTTTTATTAATTACAGCAAGTCATAGTGTTCTCGGTAAGATAGAGCCGAGATGGTCGGTAAAAGGGTACTTTGCACAACACACAAGACTCAAGCACATTGGTTCTAGAGCCATGGAATCTCTCTTGTTTCTGCGGCCATAGAATCTCTAGATTGTCAGCCATGAAATCACTTCCATATGTTACGCCTATAAGCTGCCTCACGCCTGCAGCGTGCATGGATGCCACAAAATCCTCGCCTGAAGAGGCCCTTTGATTTGTGCAATGAAATATCAATCAAGAGACTAGTGCACTAGTTTAAAGCCGAGAACGTGCCTAAAATTCGGTCTGACCACATTGTCTCAGCCACAAATTGCCGACAAAGGCAAGCACCTGATGCACATCTTGCAGGGTACGCACTCACACTTGCATACGCATATTGTAATTAGTTTTCTATAAAAGGGGGTGAATTGGCCTGGGTTTACCATAACAATGCACTTTTCTACTCTTTCTATTGCTATTCTCTCTGCTGCCATGGCCTCTGATGCTGCCGGTGATGTTGCCGGTGAGGTTGCCAGTGGCTTGGTCGCTCGTAAACAGTGGGGCCACGAGGGTCAGCAGGGTCAGCACCATCAGGGTGGACAGCAGGGTCAACAGGGACAGCAGGGTCAGCAGGGCCAGCAGGGCCAGCAGAACCAGCACCATCAAGGTGGCCAGCAAGGTCAGGAGGGCCAGCAGCGTCACCACCGTAGAGCCCAGGAGGGCCAGGAGGGTCAACAGGGTCAACAGGGCCAGCAGACCCAGCAGGGCGAGCAGACTGAGCAGTCTCAACAGGTCCAACAGACCCAGCAGGATGAGCAGACCCAACAGGGCCAGCAGACTGAGCAGTCTCAGCAGACCCAGCAAGGCGAGCAGAGCCAGCAGACTGAGCAGGCCCAGCAGACTGAGCAAACTCAACAGTCTCAGCAGACTGCCGTTGCTACTGAGGCTCCCAACACCTCCCCCGCTATCGCCAACAACGCTCCCACCGTTGGTGTCTCTGTCCTCGCTGGTATCGTCGCTGCTCTGCTCTAAAGTATATGCAATGGGCTCAATTTCCTATAGATTATATAGTCAACAGTATCGACAAATCTCAAAAGAATACAGTGGTCGTACCATCATCCCTTGGGAACGCTGTCGGTGACGCTTACGGCGGACGCCCCTCGAACATCCTCTACTGAGCATCTTTACTAGTCAAAGAATGATCTATATTAATATATAATGAGCTGGATTTTATGCTACCATGTGGAGCTGGCACGAGCTCTCGCACGGGCTCTCGCCACCACGCTCTCACTTGAATCTCACAAGCACAGGATTGCGGGACTTGATTGTTAATGAAACGTCCTGCCTGACATTAGTGTCTGGGCTCACCTCAAGCTGAGTGTAACGTTGAGCCATCCGAACCATCACCAACGCAATCTCGGTGAGGGCAAACTGCTGTCCAATACAAATACGAGGACCACCATTAAAGGGCAAATAAGCCCACGAGGGAATGTTCATCTTGGTCATCCAGCGCTCGGGGTTGAACTCGTTTGCGTCTTGACCCCAAATACTCTTGTCGCGATGAATAGCATAGTATTGGTAGCTCACCGAGGTACCCTTTGTGACGAGAACAGGCTGATCACCCTTGGGGCCACCACCGCGAGGCAAAACGGTATCTCTAAGCGCAGTACGCTGGTTAAGGGGAACAACGGGGTACAATCTGAGGACCTCGTTAATGACGGCATTGAGGAACTTGATGGTGCGCAGCTTCTCAAAAGTGACCGGTAAATGCTCATCAGAGGCACCAAAGGTTTCCAAAACCTCATTGCGGACACGGGCCCACATTTTGGGGTCGCGTGCCAAATGGTAGGTAACAAACATAATGGTGACAGCGGTGGTGTCGCGGCCGGCAATCAGGATGTTGAAGCATTGATCGCGGATCTCGACTGAGTTCATACCCTCCCGGGCAAGTGCATGGCTAAACACGTACTTATCGTTGGCGGGGGGCTTCTCCTTATTGGCGATTGCCTTGCCGACATAATAGTCAACCATGACCTGGGCCCGCTTAATATGATTGCGGAACTCCTGGGAGTTTTTGAGCCAGTGGAATTCGCCCAAGATCAACCGCTGGGCACTCATGTTGACCATAAAAGTGTAGCTCTCAACAAAGTCTGCAGAGGTGACGGTGACGCCGTTCGAGACAATCTGGCGCTCCTTACCACCCACAATGTTCTCAAGGCTGTCGAGAGACTCGCCAAACAAAAACTCCGTCGCGGTATCGATGGTAAACTGGTGAAACAGGTGCTGGATGTTGACATACTTTTCGGTCTTTTGGAGCTGGTCAATCACCTGGAAAAGCGTTTCTGCATGGTCACTGACAGTCCCCAGCTGCGAGATTTGGTCGCGAGCAAACTGCGGCCTAAGCATTGCACGAGTGTGCTTCCACTTGGGCCCGTCTACAGTGAAGATACCGCTTCCAAAAGCGTATCCGAGACTCTTCTCACGGAACCCAAGGTGGTAATCCTTGAATTTAGTGGATAAAAACGTCTTGATGTTCTCTGGGTCGTTGGAGAGAAGCGTCCACCTGAAAAGCATCTGGACATAACGGGTAGAAGGAAGCGTTTCCCACTGCTCCAAGACCTGAGGAAGCAGCTCGGTGGTCAATTGCGCCTTTGCAAGCGCCTTTGTGCGACGGAATCCAAACGGAACCGACCACAAAAGCGGGGGCATTGCAGTGCCGGCCTTTTTGGATTTGAACCAGTAAATTGGAATATAAAAGATCCCTCTTTTACAGCTGAGAATGAATAGCAAACCCACCACTAAAATGATTAATGCCTGCAACATGATAGGTTGGTTATCAGCTGCCAAAGGGGAGATTCAGGGATTTAAAGGGTGCCGGGGGTGCAGGGGGAGGGGG
>JAKTWN010000045.1:0-72982 GCA_030582035.1 Wickerhamiella occidentalis
TCAAGTATTTGTGCGTTTGCAGTATTTGCACAGAGTGCTTGTAGGTGGCACCCAATCGCTATTTCCAGCCTGACGCACACATTATAGCTTTTTCGATAACCATTCATAGCTATCAAATAATTAATATATATATACAAGTACCCAAGCAGAATCATTCTGTGGGCTTTTTAACACCGTATTTGGACCGCGAAGTCTTTCTGTTTACAACGCCGGCCAAATCATAGGCTCCACGGATACACTTGTACTTGACACCGGGCAAATCGGGGGTACGGCCACCGCGGACACCGACTACTGAATGTTCCTGGGCATTATGTCCTTCGCCTGGAATGAAAGCAGTGATGATACGACCAGTAGTGAGCTTGACTCTGCACACTTTACGGTTAGCGGAGTTGGGTTTCTTTGGTTTAGCAGTCATAACTTTAACGACGACTCCGCGTTTTTGAGGACATCCATTAAGCGCTGGAGCTCCTGATTTCTCTGCTTTTTCCCGCTTTTTGAGGGTCTTGAAAATACCTCTGCGCATAATCTGGTTTACAGTGGCGTATCCACGTAGACTCGCAAAAGGGCTGCCTAGCAGCTGCTGCTGTTGTGCTAGAGGTTTGGCAAGTGCCATGGCCGGGAATTTTGTGACATTTGTTCCTGCTCTTGCGATGGCCTGGAACCCAAATTTGAACATTGTCAAAGGCTAAGGGCTTATGTAATTTTTCACTCTAGTGTAGGGACCAGATTATGTCACTATATATGTACGCCCCAGATATGGATGGCCCATATATGGATGGCCCTGTATATCTCATAGAATACATTAGCTATTCCCCAAAGGCTAAATAGCGGCAGGTCGAGAAACTTTGTTCGGCATAGCCCTCAATGGGGGGCTCAAGATCTCCTATATGCGATTGAGAATTCCTTTGAGTACTGTGATTTTGTTTTGCCTAGTGACCTCACCTTTTTGGTTCAATAGCTTGATTGTAGACGGTGTGGCAACGAGAATCCCGCGTCTCAGCTCACACCCCGATTTCACTACTACGAACTGGCCTGTTTGGGGCATTTCTCGAGGATTTGAGTGAAATATTAAAAAGCAAGAATTCCCGTGGTTATCGCAGATTGTATATTTGGAGAATTTGACCTTGGAGCCGGAAACTGCTTGCCCGTTCTCATCTTCCTCCGGCACCAGCTCTACGCTATGCTGTTTGGCCTCAAGCCTTTCCAATTGGACGCTAACAGGGGTTTCAATGTCAAAAATGTCAACCACTTGGCATAATGTATCGGAATGAATTTGAGATATGGTCCCTGGGTCTGCTCTTGGCAGCTTTGCCTCTGATTCTCGACGATACTCAGATGAGAGCATGAAGACTTACCAAGCACGAGGCTTCCAACGGGCAAGCCAGAGAGAGCATCGCCCACCGTGCACGCATCATAAATCGTTAGTCTACAAAACTAGTTACTCCTCATAGCCCCGTTTAAACTCGTATATACTTGACCCGTACTGAACCGTTCAAAAAATTGTCCGAGTCGCTCCTCAACTTGAGACTGAGTGACCACTGGTTTGTTAGTTTGATAGAATCGCAGCATATCTTTACGGGTAATAAGCCCAACTAGAACCCCCTGGTTCACCACATAAACTGCACGGGGTCCAATTTTTGTGAATATTTCCTCGACCCACGTGAGCGAAGTCTCTGTGGGGACGGTTATTGGACTGGGGTTGGTGCTATATTTGGCTGGGTCGAATCGATCACTTGTTCCCTCGAGCGCAATATCAGCTGCACTAATAGACCCCACTAAAAACCCTTCATGGTCCACTATGGGGTATGAGCTGTGTTTGAGTTCAGAGGGCATGGGGCCATATACTTCAATAGTGTCTGGTGTCGACATGACTTGCTCGACTTCACCTTCGAATTCGAATTCTTCCATGAAAAAGGGGTACCCATTAGCCACAATAGCTTTATCGGCAATACCACCATCGTCAAGGTACCCAGCTATAAGCGTGGTGATACCTACCACAATCATCAGCGGGATGATAAATTTGAGAGCACCAGTTAGCTCGAACATGACCACAACAACAGTGATTGATAGATGCATGACACCGGAAAGCAGTGCTGCGGCGCCCAGAAACGCGTATGTTCCGGGATCAACACAAACCCCCTCAGAGGGACAACCGGAGAATAGGAGAGATGATTTATGGTCCAACTGTAGCGACCATACAGCAGTACCTATGAGTCGTCCAAATAATGCTCCAATTGCCAGACTGGGGACAAATATGCCCGCTGGTACTTTAGCGCCATATGACACCAATACCAGCGCTGTACGAATCACAATTGCTGCTACGAGAGCCCAGCTGGTACTCCAATTGTTTTGAGGATCACACGACTCGTGATCCCAGCCATGATCACATTCGTGAAATAGAATAGACATGCTCTTGGTCATATCGACCTTGAGAAACTGGTTGAAATAGCAGATACACGCAGTTATTGTGGCAAGCACTACTACTTCTTGGAACGCATACTCGCGCAAGTACTTTTTGCGCCATGCTTGAATTCTCAGGTTGTATTTTATAATGAAATGGCCCATCAAGCCACCGAAAACACCAATCAGCACAAACGCCGGCAGTTCAAAGTAGTGCCAGTCATGGTCATAGCGTACGCTAAACAAGACCATTTTACCATTTCTGAAAGGATTAAGCATCGTGAGCACCGATGTAGCAACTAAACAGCAAAAATATGAGCGCCAAAACGTTGTGAGGTCCCATGTCGAGCTTATCTCCTCGAGGCTAAACATAACACCACCAATAGGAGACCCAAATGCTACTGCTACTCCAGCGGCAGTACAAGCAGTAAGTAATTCAGTACGTTTGGAGTTATGTTGCCGGTATTTAATAAACAGGCGGCCAACCACATTACCCACACAGGCAGCATAGTGGACGCTGGGGCCTTCTTTACCCACACTAAAGCCAGCAGCAATAGTCAAGGGGAGCGCAAAACTCTTGACGATCAACGTGCTCAAGCCAAGGAATCCCTTCATAATAAAGCCCCCTACAATACACTTGATCTCTGAGATTCCTGATCCAGCAGCAAAGGGGCTGATATTGAGGACCAAAAAACACGCAAGAGCTCCAAATATTACACTGATACCCACATATGCACCGTAATTTACGAGACCTAGCCCACTCCATTCATGCCAGTCACCACAGGTTTCCTCGGGTGAAGCGTAGCAGCAGAGGTCTTTTGTAAGGTACCAGGCCGAAGAGCAGTGTCCTTCTCTTAAATCGGCCAAAAGACCTGTAACAATGTCAATAAATACAGCAATGATACCAATAATGGTACCGGCTACAGCCAAGACCACCCAGGATTGAGCAGCGGATGCCATGCGAACAAATTTGAGGGACCATCCTTCACCTTTGTATCGCTGTGCACGATAAAGACGGATTTTGTTCTCACGTTCAGCATCTTCGACCCAATCCACAGTCTCAAATGCTGTATACATAGAGGGTGGGGGGGAAACAAGTGGGTGTGGGGTAATTGGGTTGGAGACATGTATTTGAGCACATGAGGGCGACTATGATACAGGTACACGATATAGGTACAAAGAGACACATCAATTAAGATCTAAATACACACAGGGTGGCTTATTTCTCTACAGCTGCCAAGCTCTCTTGACGGATTTTTCAGTCAGATCGTTTCGGGACCCTTGATCTTGTGTTTACTTTTTGAGCCAAGGAATCTGCTCTGCAGAGTAACGGTGTGCCCGGAAGCAGCTATTATGCTTACCCTGGATTAGTTGGCGGAATTCTTCAGGGTACTCATTAAAGTGAGGAATCACATACTCCCATACTACCTCACCTTCTGGCGTGACCTCAAATAGACGGCCAAATGCACTCTCACAGATAAAGGTGTTTCCGTTCGGCAGCCGTTGGGCGCTTCCCATATAGGGAGAGAAGAAAGCTGGGGCAAAGCTATCTTTGTACTGCCAAACAACCTGCTTGGTCTTGGGGTCAAACTCGAGCGCTGAGGAGTGAGGAGAGGTTACACCCAGCCGCATGTTTCCATTGTCGAAGCACAGCACATTGCCATTCTCAAGTTCGATTGGGGTGTGCTGCTGTGCTACAACGTCGGGGCCTACCTCCCACACGACTTCGCCAGTATCTTTTGACACAGCAATGATACCTGAGGTGGTGCGCAGGCTCATGAGTACCAGGTTGTCCTTGGTTAGTGAGACACCGTTGATCATTGGCCAGTGCTGGCGGTCAAAGCAGTCGTGAACGGGATAGTCCTCGGGCTTCAGGTGCTCTGCGGCACTCCATTGCCAAACGACATTGCCTTCACGGTCAACTTCCTTGATAATGTCAGAGTGAATGATACCGTCTGGGCTGTCCCTGCGGGCGTCGCCGCCCTTGACGCGAGCAGAGAGCTCCTTGGACATGGGTGCGGCTGCGGTGTATAACAAGTTTCCATTAGGCAGCCATTGGCCATCGTGGTGGTGATAAATGTCCTCGTAGTGCCAAACAACCTCGCCGCTAGGGGTGACCTCGTAGAAGTCGCCGCCGTGCCACAAATCCCAGATTGGGTAGAGATTGGCCGATTTGGGGTGGCTGCCATTGTAGCCCAGATTACCGTTAGGTAGAATCACGGCATCGCGACCAGCACGTACAGGCAGCTGCCACTCATGAACAGTGTTACCTTCATCATCGATCAGATAGACCTTACCCTCTGCAGTTTGAGGTGCAAATAGGGTGTAGCCTCCAAACCCCTTTTCTTTGTTGTTAATGGTCAAGCCGAGCTGGCGGCGACCTAAAGTTTCCGATTGAAGAGACATTCCGATGGTATACTGTGCCCTATGCGGTGCCATATATATCGCCGTTATCTCATCATGCAAATGCAGGCAGATTGTATATTTCACGCACCTGCACCTGCCTTTGACCTACGGCAGATGGTGCTCCCAGTTGAAAAAGTGAAATTAATTTGCGCGTGCGTATTTCAAAGCCAACTTTTGGATCAACATTCAGAACCAATTGTGAAGCTTGTGCTCCACTTCGGAAAATGCCGAAGATAACGTTAATAATGTGATCGACGCCATGCATGGGATGCATGCAAGGTGCCTGTCGACATACAGATCATGCATCGTTGTGCAGAACCCACCCGTTTGGGATATATTGGCATACAGATGAGACTTGAATTACGGTAACTAGCTAAATTGCAAATCTAAAGTCGAGTCGCTTACTGCCAGCGTCTCTATTTTCTTTCATATAATCAATCTGCTCTGATTCGGACATGGCGCTCCATTTTTTCTCACGAGAGCTGTTGATGACTTTGTAAAAGATATGGGCAAACTGAACCATAAAGAAGCCACCGACAGCAATGCCAAATAATTGCATCGATGCTCTGTGGTAAAGAGGAGCATCATCAGATCGGAGCACATTGGACGCGGTAATCGAGCCAGCCTGGAAAAATACATTGGCAATGGCGGTAGCAATTGTACGGGTACGCACACTATTTGAGTTGACCGAGACCCACGAGGAGGTAATTGGATCTGTGGACGGGAACGATAACAAGACCACCAACAGAGCATAAGTTCCCCAGTGATCTGTGATGGAGCCAGGCCACCAGCGAAGAGCAGCCAGGCACGCACTTAGCCAAATGGCTGTAATAGATAGACACAAGTAGTGGCGTTTGGTCCACTGACACAAGTAGACGATAACCAAAATCATGATAATGGCGCCAACATTGCCAGGAATGAGAAGCAGATCAATGTTGAGAGTACTGAACTTCATAGATTTGAGAATAATGGCCATATAGCGTGAAATTGCCAAGCCAGGGATCGCCAAAATGATACGGCAGCCATATATGGGCCACATTTGCCATTCGGTCACAGACTGCCAGATGTGCTTGAGACTGATACCCTCTCTGTTGTTCATATCACCTTTAGACGGGTCGTCTCGCAGAACTCGGTTGACCATGATTTTTTCCTCGCGCTCAGTGTACCACCCCTTTGGACGCCACAGAGCTTTGGTTTGAACCACAGATGGTGGCATCATAAAAAAAGAAGCTACACCAATACTAAGACTGATGAGGCCCTCAATCATGAAAATGTACTGCCAGCCAGCCCAACCGCCGCGACCATCCAGGTGCTGTATACCATATGCTAGCAGCCCCGAGATAGCTTGAGTAGCGGAGTTTGCAATGTAAAAGTAGCCAAGACGCACTGAGAGCTCACCTGATGTGTAAAAGTACGACATCCATAGAATGATGTCGGGAATAAAGCCACCCTCGAGCGCTCCGAGTAGAGCTCTTGTAGCCAAGAACCCAGCACGGTTGGTCATAAAGCTTTGAAAAATGGCTACAAGTGACCACATTATCATTTGCATGGGGATCCATACATCAGGGCCCAAACGTTTGGAGATCAACTGTGATGGAACCTCAGCGGCCATGAAAAACACCAGGTTGATGGTATTGCCCAAATTATAGTCATTAGTGGTAAGCTTGACGTCCTTGAGAAAACTGCCTGCAATAGCATTGGACAAATTAAACCGATCCACGTCAAGCGCGAAAAACATCACAAAGGCCCATCCAACAATATACCATTCAGTCTTCCATTTTGCGTGTTTCTCCTCTTTGTCAGACCAATAAAAGTTTGGGTCAAAGTAAGAGCGGCCCTCGTAGTTACTCTTATCGTAAACCTCGCGGTAGTAGGCTGCGACCTCGGGATCCTCAAAGATATGGGGCTTATAGTTGGCAGGTAGGTCTTTTTCGTCATCTATCCTGGTGATGTCATTCAACTCACTGACACCAATAGTAGGCTTGTGCCCATCTTTGTCTTTACTGTTAACTGACACTGCGGGAGAGGTGGTAGTCGGTTGGCCTTCAAAGACGCGAGCAGTGCTCAAAGATTTGTACGAGGAGATCTTTTTACTTATGGAGTCCAGTATACGCATTGTGCAGGTCAGTTTTTCAGACTGCTGGAATCGCATTTAAACAAATTGGCTCGTGTGCATACATATGCATTAGGGCTTGGGGAGCATGCATCACGGTTCATGCAAAGAGTTGCGTGATAAGGCCTGATAAGACCTGATAGCGATACTGCACGAGGAGCGTGTACTTGTCTGGAAAATTCAGTGAGGTCCCTACAAAAAATTAAACCACAGCAAAACATATATGGATTATTGCCTAAATTGGTAAGGCCAGTAAAGTTTAGGGTCAGTTGAGCAGATTATTGTCAGACCTGTAGCTTTATATAGTTCTAGTCAGTCAGCCGTAGTCAAGCCTCAGTGGGCGGTACTGCTTGGCGTCAAATTACCAAATCCGAGTGCACCGCTTGGCGCTTGTAAAGTAGTATTTTCGACCTGGTTCCGGAGAATACCGTCATTGAGAGCCTTGCAACTCTTGGAAAGAGCATTTGCTTTGAGGATTCGGAGTTCCAATATCAATTACAATGGAAGGTCTGTTTGTGAAAACGGGTTGCCTCTGGAGATGATCTAGGGTACCGTATACCTTAAGCGTCTCGAGTTGCTGCCATTGTTGAGCGCCGTAATTCGGGCGAGCAGGTATAGGCACTGGCCCGATCATTGTATCCGCAGGTAGGCATGGCTTGCTACCCTTGGGTGGCTAGGTGATTGGCATAGGCGGTACGCCCGGTAAACGAGCGGGTGAGGATATGGAGTTCTATACCTGTCTTACCCGAGTTAGGGATACAAACGTGAGCTCAATCCCTCTTATTTCTGGTTTATGTGCACTCTTATGTACATTGATAACCGCTAAAGTTGATACAATGGCTGATTTATCTCCAGAGGGCAGCATGGATACTCTCGGCCGTAAATACTGGTTTCGAGTATAGTGAAACCCCTCGAAACAATTGCTCACCATGTAGAAATACACCACTTAGGATTTAAATACGGAAAAACACTGCAACCAATATTATTTGGTCCTAGAAGCAGTACTGTGGCCAACACCAGAAGTACCGTGAGAGGTACCGAACTTGCCAGGGTTGGCACGTTTTTCTACCAGAGACTCAGTAATGATAACATTTCTGGTATTTCCTTTATAGATTGCCTGGCAAATATCACCCACAATGGGTACCAAACCCATACCACAGTCAATGGCAACGTTGCCAGTCATGCGGCTACGATCCCAGTTGGTGAGGCCGCCATCAATTTTCTCAGCGATTTTGATTGTCCCGTAACCCAGATATAAGTTCCAAAGTGCTCCCACAATGGGGATGAATCCAATCAAAGAAGTCCAGCCAACGTTGAATCCGAGGAAACTAAACGCCAACTCCAATCTGTACGCACGTTTGCGAAGCTTTTTGATGATCTTGACATCGTTATCACTCAGCCCGGCGGGGATCTCACGCTTGCGCTTCTCAGTGCGCACTTTGCCAGATTCATCTTTGTACTCGATGATAGTATGATAAGGATCTTGAACTCCAAACTCGTGTCTGATGCGCTTCTCAACAAACTGGCCTCCAAGCTTTTTACCTACAAAGTTCATGTCAAGAGCGCAAGGGAGCAATGTGGGACACTCGCTTAAGCATTGGGAGTGGCTGAGAAGGCTGAGGCTAGCAAGTACCATGGTAGTACGATCAATATGTTTATGGCTCTGCAGCTTGAAATGGATACTAGCTCGTGGATATTATGAGCTCAAAAGAGCAGCGGTCGCTGGAAACAATAGCCCTGCTAGAGCTAATACAAGATTTGCTTTCACTTCGAGAAAGGTGGGGGCGGGGGTGGGGTAATAGTGGTAGTGGGGCAAGTACAACAGCTCGGGTTTGTACTCTAAACATAGAGTACACCTTTGAAGAATAGGAACAGTGTTGGATTGGTATTGCCGAATATCGAGAGACATCTGTGATCAATCTAATATGGCGTTGTATGATCAAGCCACCACCACTCAACTCCGTATGAAATCATTTTAAATCACTATTTAGCTATAATTCAGTATTCTCAACTTCATCGCCATCGAGTCTCTCAGTCATTACATCGAGCTCGTCTTGGCCGTTGATGCGGCTCGCTTTAGCAGTAGCAGTGGTAAGTTCCCGTAGCTTGGGCACCTCTAAATCACTGGGGATGTATGGCTCGATCTTCTTGAGAACTCGGGGTGCTGCCATCTCAAACGGTCCACTATCATTGATGGGGCGTACATCAAGCAATAATTGTGTGGTGCTGTCGGTATCTTCGCGGCATTTCTTTGCAACAAACTCAAGTACAGTTTCCGGAATGGGAGTCTCATAGTCACTTACATGGTAGTTCACAATCAGCCTCTGAATCTGAATAGGGGTTAGTGCCCAACAAATATCGTAAATAATGTTGACATCGCTATCAAGATTCTTTTTGAGCTGCAACAGCTTCGCACTCTGCATTAAACGATCGAGAGGCAAAGCACCTTCGGGCATGCCATGTCCCTTACACCACTCCTCGATACGAGTAACATTATAATTGATTTGGACAGCACGTTTCCAAGACAAGAATCCCTTACGCATCACCATATCGTTAAATGCTTTGGCACCAACCATGCTCAGGAGCTCAATGATGGGGGGACGCATGTACTGTTCTTCAAGATAGAATGCCTTCATTGAGGTATGCACTTTGGTCAACAACAGCAGCAAATCATTCATCTTGTACTCTGTGCTAGTGGTGAACATCTTGGACAAAAACCGTGGCTGCTCTTCAACCTGGAATCCAGGAATACTCTGCTCATCCACAACAGCAGGGACAATCATCTTGTCGATAAGTTTCTTGATCTCCTTCATCCAGATATGGTAGATGTTGAAAGTCACTGCCTCGGTATCACGCTTAGCAAGGCTCATGAGGCGCTCATATTGGCTGAGCTCCACAGTCGTCATTTCATGGCGAAGTACGGGATTTTGGCAAATATTAATTTCAGCAAGGCAGATGAACGAGTAGATCTCATGGACATTGGACATCCAGAAAGCACCAACTGCGATTATCTTTTCGCCGCTATGCTTGGAAACAGTTTCCTGGATCAACTTCAAAATGCTACCAATGAGTTTCTCACTTTCCTGGACAAATCCTAACCGCCACATCTCAGAAATCATCATGTTAACCATGTTTGAAGGGAACAACACATCCTTTTGTTGAAGCGCTTCATTAGCAGCGGTGGCTTTAGGAGTGGGCACCTTTAAGTTGCGAATGAGTTTGGTGAGTAGCTCTTCTTTAGCACCATTGGATTCATTAAGCATGCGCTCGATCTCAGTATTGATGGTCTGAGTTTCGTCCTCGTTACCTCCCGCGGAATAGTTAGAATAGTCCTCCATATTACGCTGAACGGTTTGATTGTTCATGTGGCCAGGACCATTGGGGTGTAGGCCAGCACCGGTCATCATAACCTGGCGAGGTGCATTAGCAGCACGCGATTCAGCGTTGACGGCGCGTTCAGTAGCTTCGGCAAGATCACGCTCCAGATCGGTAATTTGCACTTGGAGTTTTTCGATCAAGGTATCTTTTGATGAAGCAAGCTCGAGAGCAGAAGCATGGGCCTCAGTGCTTTTTAGAAGATCCTGTTTATGAGTGGCCAAGTCATCCTCAAGTTCCTTGAGCGATTTTTGATGGGTATCTATGGTCTCCAAATGAGTATTCAATTCCCGCTCATGGGTTTCTTTTTGCTGCGAGTGTTGGGCCTGAAGCGCTTCATGCTCGGATTGCAATGCAGCCAACTGCGCAGTTAGTTGACGGGAAGACTCCTTTTGCTCAGAAAGTGAGTTTTGAAGCTGAACAACCTTATTCTCAAGACGGTATTGTGCTTCCTCGAAATGCTTGACACTGTTGCGCTCTTCACGTAATTTTTGGAGCTCACGGCGAGCGAACCGGCGCCTTGTAAGAGTTTGAGCAAGAACAATGCCACCCACATCCTTTTTGTGCTGCTGACGTACCTTGTAACCACGAAGAAGTGACTGTAGAGACAAAACAAAGTCCTGCTTACGGCTTTCCTGTAACTGCTGCCGAGCCTTATAGCCACGCACCGCGGCCTGCAGAGATTGCACAGAACCCAAAGTTTGATTAAAGCTCTTGCGCTGCTGGTTACCGCGGAATTGTGCTTGCAAGCGAGTAGCTGCTTTACTCTCGCGATGATCTTGGACCCGTTTCCGAGAATTGTAGCCTTGTACAAGTGCTTGTAATGCGACAATTGAGGCAATGGTCTCGTTGAATTTACGGCGGTGGTAAAGCATCCGCAAAACACTCTGGATCTTGGTCGCACCCCATTTAAGACGGTTACTGCGCATTTTCTCGAGCTGAGCAAGCATACCGGCTCTGAAAAAGATTTTGGTTTTACCGAGCTGATATTTATCTTCCTCCTTGATACTGGCATTTATAATACTCTGGCATAACACACGGGGATCATCAGACTCACGCTCCTGGCGCTTGAGAAGCATTTCATAACGCTCAGCAAAATCTTCATAGGTCCAACGGCTGGGGAAACCAGCTGAAGAGATACGGATGGTCTCCAACACACCACACGCCCGCAACTGTGACAGGACCATAGGACCATCAAACTTCCATGCCTCTTTTTCTTCATTAGGCTTGATGCACCGAATATAGTGGACATTTGTAGAGTTGATAGTCGCCATCAATTCGATTAGAGAGGTCTTGAAGATATTACCCAAAGTGGGTTTACGAGTTTTTGAATTGATTTTGGGGGCACCTGCCTTGGGAGCTGGTTTGGTTGCAGCTGCAGCCGCTGCAGCACTTTCTTCAACAGCGCGTTGCTGCTCAGCAGCTTTATCGAGGATCTCCTTGAGGAAAGCGTTGGTAGTATTATTGAGGGTATCAATGATAGTATCGGGCATGGTGTCTCTGTTTTTCTCGATGAATCCTTCAGTCTCGTAGGTAACTTCCATAGCATAATGCTTGACGACAAATGCGCTTTGACCAAACCGGGGCTTGGAGAAGTATGGCTGCTGGGGGTTATCAAATGTGGAATAAAGCTTAGAAACAAAGCCATCATCGCTACCCGCTGGCAAACGCGATTCCTCATCGAGCAGGCTTAGAATACCCATCTTGTTTTCAATGAGCGTGATGCAGGGCTGGTTATCGCTGAAATCGATATAGTTCCAGTTGATCTCCTCGCGCTGATACTCTTCTTGCTCGAGCTTAAAAACGTGTTGATTAAACTCTTGTTGCAATTTCTCATTGGCATAATTGATACAAAACTGTTCAAAGGAGTTTTTCTTGAAATGTTCAAACCCGTAAATATCAAGTACACCGATAAATGTGGCCGCGGTTTCTTCACCAAGCAGTTTGTTGTTGACAGCTTGCACGAGCCAGTCAAAAAGTGTCGAGTAAACGAGTTTTGCGACTGAGTCACGTACGCTGGTCGCAGTCTTATGATCCAAATCGCTAATAATTTTCTCACTGCGCATCATGACTTGCTTCTTAGTGAGCCAGCGAGCTAGCTCATTAGCAGGAATTCCCAAAAGCTCACAACATTTGACCAAAGCAGGGTCATCGCTGGATACCGACACATTGCTGCGACCGGGCTTGATAACGACATTTCCAAGGTGTAAAAGAGCAGCCAAAATTTCGAAGATTTGTGTTTGCTGCTTATCGTCAATACCAACGACTCTCAGGGCTTCTTTAGTCTGCTCAAACTCTTTGGCATCATCGATACCTGCGATCTCGGGATCACCTTGGTTCAGATAGGCAAACTCAGTGACTGCGGGCAAGTCAAGAAGCTTACGATCTTCGTCACTAGCGCCCTGCACCAGCTGGTAAAAGATATGATAATTACGCTCTTTGGCAGCATGGAAAACGATACGCGACCGTTCAAGTAGATATGTACGAATAAGCGCACCGACGATTTCTTGATCGCTATTGAACCGGATCTCCAAATATTTACCGAAACGAGATGAGTTATCGTTACGAGTAGTCTTAGCGTTACCAAATGCCTCCATAATGGGGTTTGTTGCAAGAATTTCGCGTTCAACATCGCTCAGCTCGCCACCTGTAGAGAGCGTCTTGCGAGGGTGGTCCGGGTCATCCACAGTTGCGAAATAGCGCATGATAAACTTGGCACTGACAGTTTTACCTGCACCACTCTCACCACTAACGACAATTGTTTGATTTTTCTTTTCACGGATCATGCACCGGTACGCGTCCTCGGCGATAGAGAACAAATGCGGTTCAAGCTCACCACGCTGGCGGCCACTATAAGTCTGAATTACCTCAGGGGTGTAGAGATTATCGACTTTATCAAAGGGATTTGTGGCAATAAGCACGATACCAGAGAAAGTGTAGATGCTGAGCTGCGCATAACGGGTTTTGATAGCGTGCAAAACAGCGGGCTCGTTTAAATAAGAAAGAGTAGTCAAATCCTCAGTAGATTCTAGGACTGGCGGGTTACGGAGCGGAGGTGCATTCTTTTCGGTCAGCACCAGCTCTTGCTCCTGGCCGCTAGCCTCAAGCTTGAGCGTCAATTTTGGCTGGTTATTTTCGCTACTTTTCGCAATAACTTCCGCGCCAACCCACCCTTCTTTATCATCGGGGAGCCAACAGCGGACGCCGACTTCATAGAGGTCGAACATGCTGAGTAAACAAGTGATGTGGCAGACGATTAAAGGCGTGGAGGCCCTTGCAGGGGGAGGGGGAGCTTAGGAAATAGGACAACGAGTAGTTACCAGGGTGATTAGCCATATTTTTACTGTCTAGTCTATCTAAAACGCGGAAAATCATCACCAAAGTTGCGCAATTAGTCTTTCTGCGCAACCTGAAACTCAGAAAACCCAGATCTGGAATGTGGGCCGTGCACTTACGCGACACAGATGCAGTAACATCAAAACTGTCACATGCACAATCTGAGTGGGAGAGTGACAACGAGATCATTATTTAGTGAATAGCTGCAAAGTTGATATAAATATTTTTTGGGTGGGAATAATAGAGAGTAAAGGCGAATGTGCAACTACGATGGTCAGATCGAGTTGTGTAAACAAGGGCCTAGCGGTCAGTGTCTGAGAGCACTCGCGATAAGGGTGAGCCAAGCATGGATAAGAAGCTAATTATTCGAGATAAATCATGAGCTCAAAATTGGTTGTATTATGCAACAGACTGCTTCCCGAAAAATTGTCAACTGACCGTATGCCTTGTGTAGGAACTGGGACCAGCTGAGTATTGGAAAGAGAACAGACACCTTATAGAGTCGGAGAGGCCCTAAAGTATTACGTGTAGTGGTTTTCAGCCTATGTTTCGGCTAACCCTGAAGTTTTTTCGCGTCCCGTTAGCGCCGAAACTCACGTGGAGCGAGAATAGCTTTAGCGCACATTTCCCATAAGTATGCGCCAAATTATCGCATATTCGGCGAATATGGCATCTGATTTTGCATTACCCGCTGCTGCTGCGGTACTTGCATATTCTGCCGGTAATTCATCATCCCCTGGGGCATATTCTGAGGCATCTGCCGTCCTTGCTGCGCGATCTGCTGGGCCTGTTGCTGCGCTTGCTGTTGAACTTGTTGTTGCTGTACCATTTGCTGGCGAACTTGGGGCGACAAGCCCTGCATTGACATACCTTGAGGCATATTGCGCATTCCTGCCGCAGCTGCATTGGCATTTGCGTTCCGCATCGCGTGAGCATGAGCTTGTTGCTGTACTTGTGCGTGAGCTGGGGTCATACCGTTCATACGCGCGCGCTGCAGCTGTCGAGCCCTGATCATTGGGGAGGACATTTGGCCCTGGAGCATTTGTTGTTGCATCATTGGCGTTCCTTGCATTTGTCCAACACCTCCTGGGGTCTGGGGACGCGCACTTTGTGGAATTTGAGGCGACATCTGTGGCATTCCTTGCGGCATATGCTGGGGTGGCTGTTGAAGGGGCTGTTGCTGGCCTTGCAGCTGCTGTTGCTGTTGTAGCTGTTGAATCTGCTGAGGATTCGGTAGTCTAGAGGCCTGCGGGTCGGTAGGGGCCACACCATTCGGAGGAATACCAGGACCAGGGGGAACACCGCCTGCAGGAGCATTGGGGGCTCCAGTTCCAGGGGCACCTGGCATTGGCCGGCGACGTTTCTTTAGCTGCTCGATGAAGCTCAACCGCATAAACTGATTGGAATTATTTTGAGGTCCACTCTCAGTCCGCAGTAATAGGAAGTCTTCTAGGGCACTACCACTCTGTACCGGTGCATCTTCATGGAGTCTAACTGGCCGCTTTGGATTGGTGATGCGATGCTTTGGCTCCAAGTGTTGTGCTTTGGCTACTTGGCCATCTAATAACTGAGAATCTTGGACCTGCTGTGAAGGTACCCTAAGATCAAGTGACCGGACCGTCAAGTTCAAAATCTCACTCTCCATAGATAATGCAAGCTGGTCACTGAACCTTCCCTGAGAAGCATCGGTTGTATAAAGCAAATCATGCCATAAAGTCAGATCAGTAGGTCGTAATAAGATTCGATAACTGTTTGGCTTGGCACCCTCATCTCGGGGTGAGGTATAGTCAACAATGCTAATAATGATGCACCCTTCATAAAATCGTGTACCACTATCTCTAAAAACTTCCGTGGCTGCTGGTAAAATGATCCCTTCCTCTACAGATTTAAGGAATTCTTGAATGCTGGGGTGGTTACGCGGAATAATGCCCTCCTGATTGGAGAACCGATAGTGTGTGGGGTGCACATGGAGCTCAACACTCGGCGGTTCATTAGCATACTTTGCTAAAAGCGCCCCAGTATCGTCTACAAAGTTATATTTCATAGAGTATCAGCGTCTAGTGTCGGCAGTCCCAGGTTGCAAGGATGACGTAAGAAGAACCAAGGCAAGGGGGACCTTACTTGGTTCACTGGGAAAGACTAGTAATAGCAGTAACATCGGGTTGAAAGTTTAATAGTTTACTTGTTTAGATATAGAATCTGGGTTCACCCATCCTTTATCGATTGTTTACATTATTGCAAATATCCCTAATTCTTTACCTGTCTATCCGTCCGCCTTTTCCCACCGCTAGCCAGCTTACATATCACGGCCCCAAGTGAACCATCCTTTTCTAAACACTTTTAACATGCACATCAAGCCAACCGCTACAATAGCGGCTAGGCAAAAAGAAGCACTACCTCAGCTTCAATTGTTTGTTAAAGAACTGTGTGAATGCGATCCTAGCAAACTTTCAGTCATATACCGTGAATTTGAGGCTCAACACGGCCCTCGAATTGATCTGTATGTTCTTGCGCCGGCTTTGGACCGATTTGATGATTTATTGCAAGCAATAGTTACAAAGTACAATCTCAACGAGCAGAGTGCGCTGATATCTGCTGACGATGCCTCCATTGCGACCGCAATTATTGACCTTAGCCGGTTGTTTATTGAACGTGGCTCAAATCGGAGTATTTACTCATCAGTTCCGCTGCTTAGAGCACTTTTGAGCTCAGCAAATTCTCGAGTTATTACTGCAGCCCTTAACCTGATCTCAAAGCTATTGGCGTTGCGTTATGCTGATGTGCGTGCCAGCAACCTACCTGCTCAAATAAGGGAGCTTCCAGCCGAAGATTTACATATTTTCGTTCAGCAGCAACCAAAGACTATTGAGTATCAAGGGCCCAACGATGTCATGCATTTTCATGTGGATACCGCTACTAGTCTTGAGGAAAATATGAAACGAGTTCCGCAAAACACGCCTCAAACTATCGAAATTGTCACTATGATAAGGCATTACTTTGAGCCTGAGGAGTTTTTGATATCTCAATTCTATGCTGCTGCCGTGGCCACACTGATTGAAGACCCCAACATTTACATCAATTCTCATATCATTGATCAGATTTTGCCCAGCTCCAGTGCTCCCGTCACCATTAAAAGAGTGGCTTATGATTGTCTTAGGGATATGTGCTTTAACCAGGTTCAATTACCGGAACGTAAACGCCAACTCAGTGTTCCATTTGCAAACATGTACTTGGTGTCGCATTTCTCGTATATCCAGAATTCCATGGCTGCTGGAACATTAGATAGTGAGACTACTATTTTATTTTTGAAGCTTCTCAAGCAGTCTCACGTAGCAAGCTCTGTTCCTCCCTTGGCACTACTTGGTTTAATCAAGCAAGGCTCCGTTAAGTACCTTGATGTTCAGACTGCTGCAATGAGTACTTTATGTACTATGCTCATGGATAAAGCTAGCAGTGTGGATGCATTTAACGATTCCCAAGGTATGGATATCATCATTGAAGTCCTAGCGACCGAGGTATCGCGCGATAAATTACATGACGAGAGTGGTGTCACGTCCATTACTGATGAGCCCATGGAGTCAAGTGCGTCGGTGTCAGGTTCAGTTACACCTGTTGGCGCTCCCAGTCTGATTCCTTCCCCACTGGTTGCAGTAGACTATTCGCTCTCCTACGACCGTATTCAGTACTTTAAATCTCTTTTTGTGATCTTGTCCAATGTGCTTAGACGCAAATCGAGCCCTAGTGTCGTAGCTAGGCTTCTCAATACTCAGATCATTAACGTGCTTGTGACGGTAATTGCTAATGCTAATTGTTTCGGATGGTTGATTGTGAGCATGTGTATCAATATTCTATCTACTCTTCTCAAAGAAGAAGACAGTATTCTTGGGCTCGTGCTTGATTTGGGCGGCGAGCAGTTGGTTGTTAACGCTATCAAGTGGAGCCAAAACCCATACTATTTCCCGCCATTATTCGAGCTCTTGGCTGCGTTATTAGCTTCAGAGAAGGGTTCTGAAATAGTTGAGCGCCACAAAATGTTGGAATCCTTGTTTAAGCAACTAGCAACCTCCAACCTTTCTTCGTATGGGAGTCTTAATTCTGTTGGCAGCGGTATTGAAGAAATTAATGGAGAGCGACCTGAGATTCACGAACTAACAACAGGCCTGGTTATTGAGTTTATTCAACAAGTTAACGCCAATCTCGAAACAAGCGCAGCTGAGCCGTGGGTCGGCACTGATGGAACCCCAGACCGCGAGCCGCCGAAACCTAGCGTCGTACTATTGAATGTGATGTTTTTGCTCGACTCAATATTCTCCAATCACCGTATTATTGCTGTCTTCCTCAAGCTGAAGGGCCTTGATGCACTACTCGACCTTGTGTGTAACCCCGCTATTCCGTTTGATCTATGTTTGTCAAAAGAAATGTACAAGCGCGACCATGCTTTTTGTCACGTTATGGAAGTCTTATTTGGTCTAGAGAGCGATACGGAATATATCCTCAACACTATCTTGAGCAGGGCTCATACAGCAGCTAGACGTGTGATTGAACATTACACTTCATCATTGCGCACCAGCAGTCCTTCATCACTGGCAACGCTTCAATATATCAGAGAGCTTACCACGCTGATGCATGTTTTTAGCGCCATGGCCTTCTCAGGTAGCTCCTACCATACTTCTCTGGCCATCACGGGTATTGCACGCCAGGACCCGCAACTTTTCCGGTCGATCGCGGAGGTTTCAAGAATTATTGTTTCTGAAAACGCAAGTCTGATTGTAAATCTTTCTGAGGATGATTTGGTCGCTTCATGGCCTATTACCGCATGCTTTAATATCCGATACAATCCTGAAGAGCTAGCAATCATTGAAAAGGCCAAACAACATGTCTCTTCGAACTTTTTGTATATCAACTACCTGCGCTGCGTCTTGAATCTATGTTTTTATCGTACAACTGATTTGTTCACTACTCTAGCTGGTGATATCAATAAGGAGTCGGTTCAATACCGATGTGAGATTGAGTCGTGCAAGCTGGCAGATCGCTTGGCTGAGTTTCTTATTACTGTCCTTGATGCACCTTCCGATTGCTCATTCGCCGCTCATTACTATCGCGATGTGGGTGCGCTATGTGGCAGTCTGTTGACAAGCCGTCGGGCCGGGGCTAATACTACCGTCTTGATTTCATTCAAGCAACGCGGAGGCGTAGAAAAGCTATTCAATGTACATCGTCGAATACTCAAATCGAGTGAACCTGATCATGCTATCCGTATTTTCCTGAATCCCAAGATAGCCCCCAAACGGTTTACGATATTTGCGCAAAATCCGTACTTTGGTCTTTACCGACTGCTTCTAGTTGAAACTGAGACTCTAGGTCGCGCTCAAGTATCTAATGATCTCATGTCTGGATTTAGTTTATCGCTATTTCATTTGGGGGTAAGGATTTGTTTGATTACCGGTATCGGAGATTTGGCGCCCTTTTTGCAAGAAATGCTTCCACGCTCAATTATTTCCTTTTGTGAAGTAATTAGATTGGCCCTCAAACCTATAAAATCATATCAATTGAGTGGTGGTAAGGCAACGCAGTTTGATTGGAGACTCTTGCGATCACCGCAGCAAAAAATTGATACTCTGGTAGAAATAGGTGTTTCTCCTGAAGACGCCAAAGGTCAACTTGCCAGCTGCCAGAATAACCTTGCTGAGGCAGTTTACAGACTCAAGAAATCGCAAAGATACCCTGATCTGCCCGAGATGCCTGATGTGAAGTTCCCTGCATTGGCCACAACACCTACTGTGGATGACCTGGAGCAGGCTAATGCTAGGCTAGAAAGCATAATCTGCCCGGAACTCATCAAATGTGCTCGAAAAGATAACAACAACATCTACTTTGTGGCCGAACCCCTGGCAATGATTCCCACCATTTGGGATACTTTGGGCCAAAATATCATCGAAAACATCCGTCTAGTTGCAATAATGATTCGTGACGCCGCTGCATTTTCCAAACTCTATCCACAATTACTGGCAGCTGGTGAAGCACTTAAACCAATGGTTATGGCTATGGATCCGTTTGCGATTACCATTTATGAGCAGCTAATTGCTAAAGGAGAAACGGGTGCCATTAAACTTTTTAATAAGGACTTTCAAGCTCCTGACTGGTCCCCTGAAGATTCTCGACAATTCTTAGCACATGTGGTAGCCGCGGGTGGTGGCCCGGGTGGTGGCCTGGAGCCTCTAGAGTTTGCTACTTGTACTCGTTTCATGGTCTTGCTTTGTGCCAAAAAGTATCTACCAGCACGTGCTGTTTTAGAGTCAGGGTATTTGAGCGAAAGTTTCTGTTACCTTCATTCATTCATCGCCACCGAGAATAGCACGTTTGCAAGACGTGGGCTGGTCTATGTATACATGCTGGCATCCCTGATTTTGGAGTCAGAGGATACACACCAGACTTATGTGTACAAATTAGTCTCGGGCCTATGCGAGGACTCGAACTTTTTCCTTGTGGAGAATCATGTGAGCACTTTTTCGAGCTACGTTTATCGGGATGCTGGGATGCTTTTCGATTATTTGAATCAATTTTTTACGCCTGCAAGAGAGGCGACCTCTTGTCTACTTGCTAACAAAGCGCTTATTGGCTATGGTGAAAAACTTGTTGAAGCTATTGGCGGCGATACAAGTCTCCAAGGCGTAAACCCTGAGCTAGCAAATAAATGCAGTGAGAGTCTCAAACTACCACCTATCCAGGTCCCTATGCCAGTTAGGTTTGATGAATTACAGAAAAAACAAACGTTGGAACTTGTGACATTAATACTGGAAGAGTCCCACAAGTATTCTACATTGGGGGTTGAAACGGGTAAAAGCCTCGAACAAGATGCCAGTTATTCAACAGATGAGTTCAACAAAAAGGCTGTTTATATGGTTTCGCTCCTTGATTTACTCCGTACTCTGCTCTGTCTTCACGGCCAAGTCGCCAATTGCGTTTTAGGATTTGAGAAAGAAACCGGCTCAGCTGGTGCAGGCAAGAACCATGCACTCCATACAATTGTGCGTAACTTATTGGCGCTTCCCCATCATAGCCCCCGACTTGCCTCTCTTGAGCAAAAAGTTAGCGGATCTGCTGCTCATATCATTTACCTGCTAACAATGGTGGCTGCCGATACTCTCTACAACCAAGAAGCTGTGCTAGGATATACTGAGCGAACTCGTACCGTTGTAGATACACTCAATAAGGTTCTCATCAATGAGTTCCTTAATGTCAAACCAGCAAAGTTCCGGGAAACAATAGACTGGCGCTACGCATTGCTACATCAGGTCGTCAAGGTGTTTACTCGCGAATTCCAACAACAAGAACGCAATGAAAAGCTAATGATATTGTGCAAAGTACCAATTTTACAGTCTATTATTGTTGAGAAAAAAGTTGTGCACACCCTAAGCATGTGCCTAACAAAACTAACTGGCGCGGAGTTTGATGGCGTGGACAATCTGCGCAAAGACCTACTCAGTTTCTTTCACTGGATTTTCAACTATGATAAATTCGACTATGATCAAGACAACGAGCATGCGATGGTGGATGCAGATGAATTCAGTCTGGAGCTAGAGAGTGGAGCTAGCGATATTGAATTTGATAGCGACCAAAGCGGTGAAATTGACCTGGAAATACATTACGATGACGACGATGATAACGATAGTCAAGAACACTTTGAGCATGCCCGCGAGAACCCTTTCCGCAATTCTACTTTGGGAATGTTTGAGCAAAATAGTGACGAAGAAAACAGTGATGAACCCCAGGATTATGACCATATCTCTGATGATGAGGCTCTTAGCGATTTGGGTGAAGATGAGCACGATGATGACGATGAAGATGACCAGGAAGACGACTTTTTCGATGGTGAGTTTGAAGGCATTGAGGATGATTTCGATATTGATGCCGAGCTCGATTTATCTGATGCTTCTATTATTGAACATGAAGAAGAAGTCTTGGATCATGGTAACCACGACCACATTGATGGTAATAACGAATTCGAAGGAGCTCGGGTTGAATGGCTCGATGAGATTGATAGCGATGTAGGGTTCAGTGACAGTGACGATGAACAATGGTCAAATAATGGTCAGCTTAGTACCCGATTTGGCGTGGTCACTCGTCGAGTAAGTGAGTCCGCCGCTACTCATCCGCTGATGAACTTGTCTGTCAGACCCTCAAGTGCAGAATCATATTGGCTACAGCCACCTATTTGGGTATCCCCCCAGCATATACAAGTGGAAACACATTCTAGTGAAGCTCCTAGCCCCGCATCCCATGATAGTGATGGTATCTATATTCCAGGTGTCGATATTCCAGAAGTCTCTGCGCGTACTTTTGCTAGCCTCAATACCATTATACAACGATTGTGTCGTGCTAATGAACTTATGCGTCAGATTGAACAAATGTTTGCCACTCCCCAGAATATCTTGCCCGTTGAGGTTGGCCATGCTATTCGCCATGGCACATGGACCCCTCAATCCAGTGACCGTATCAGTTGTATCCGAGAGCTGGAAGTTGAGGCCCACCGCTCTCGACTAGCCGCCAGCCCAGACTCAGATTTAGATAGTGACTCTGGAAGTGATTCTGTGGAGAATTTCCAAGTCAATATTGGTGGGTCCCGTGGTGAGCTCTCAATTTCAGATGTTGGCGAAGATATGGAATATAGCGTGCCGCAAACTGGTCCAGTGCCTGAAAATCCAGCTGTAGGCCAGGCTGCCGAGGAGACTAATAATCAGGCAGCCTCAAATGACCCGCCGTATATCGTCTCGGTTGGTGACCGCCAGCTTAACCTCACAGAGCTGGGAATTGACCCACTATTTCTTGAAGCTTTACCTGATAATATTCGTCAAGAATTCCTCGAGTCAAGACTCTATGACCAAAACAATGAAGACGATGATGGATCCATTTCAGAGGAATATACAGATGACGCACAATCAGTTATCTCTCTGGATCAAATACTGAGATTTGGAAGGCATCATTCCACTCACGATGAAATCGAGATGGATGAACTTGCTGAGGCTGTTTGTGATGCTATTCCACCCCCTCGTACAACGTTACCTACTGCTTCCTTGAAATCAAGAAATGGAATCAATGACTGGGCTAGCTGCATTGATGAAAGTACACTCTGCTCTATTCTACGTCAGTTTTATTTCACGCAGGATTCGGTATTCATTGATTCTTGTATGAAGTTCTTTGCCGAGTTGAGCGTTAATAAAAGGCTACAGAACGGGGTTATCAAGGGCCTTCTTGATGTATTTGAGCACATATGTACCGGTAAGATCCAGCAGGGCCTGAATGCGCTCACCCTCAAAAGTCTGCAGGGCAGTGATTCTCAGCGTTTCCGGCCTGTCCAATATGTTCAGCAGCCATACGAAAATACTTGTGACTTGGCAGCCCAGGTTGGTGACGTACTAGTAATGCTTGTGGGACATGGACAACAAGGTACTGACGACCCATTGGATGATCTTGTTGGGTTGCTTAAGCTACTTGATTCTAATATTGTATGCACCAGCACGCCTATTCTCGATTGGGTCAGTGAATTGATCTCATTTTTTAGTGCGATGTATAAAAACAAGGTTGGCGACGAGAAAAAGGAGGATTCAGGCGAACAAAGTAATGAAAGCTCAGGTTGGGAGGACGAAGAAGAAGATGATGATGGCGTAGATATCAGTATTGGCAATTTCGAGGAGGTTTCAGGTGTACCGGAATCTGTTCCTGACTCCAGTGTGTCCGCAGCCCCCACCTCTGCTGGACTTGCGAGTAGTAGCGGCTGTACAATGGGCCCCACTTCTGTTTCTGTGCCTACAATAGATGCCTTAACACAGTCCACGCCTACTATACCTGCTCAATATATTAGCCGGCTCGTATCTGTTCTCAGTAGTGATGAATGCTCATCTAGAGCGTTCCGCAGCATTCTGCAAGCTCTTTCTGAGCTAAGGGATTTCCCTGGCGTCTATGATGCTATCAAGTGTAAAACTCTCAAAGGAGGCCGAAAATACCGCCAAAAAGTTGTTAGTGACCTCAAAGCACTACACTCTGGGGACAGAAATGAGCTCGATCTGGATATTCTGGGTAAATTTGCTTCTGGCGATGCTGCTCAGACTAAATTGCTGCGCTTGATTACTTTTATTGACTACTTACTGGATACTCGTAAAGCTTCTACAAGAGATGAGCGTCGCCAGACTTATAGCGAGCTCGTTGGAGTTTTCAAGGGTATCAACTTTTACAATATATGGACCGAGCTCAGTGCTTGTCTGGACTTGATTGCTGCGAGTGATAACAAGTTCTCTAGTGCCTTATTACCTCTAGTAGAGTGTATTACGGTTGTCTCTAAGCACGTTCTCAATGCCAATGCCGACAAGCAGGCAAGCTACTCTGGATGGCTCCGCAACAAGTTTACTGAATTTAGCCTGAGGCATCGCGAAATTTTGAACCATTTGGTGCGTATGAACCCCAAATTACTGAGTGGATCGTTTGCGGTGCTTTCAAAAGACTCCCGAGTTCTTGATTTCGACAACAAACTTAAGTATTTCAGTCGCCGCGCTCATGAAGAAAAAGAGCGCCTGGTTCCGCATTTAACGCGCCTTAATGTGAACCGTAAGCAGGCTTTCTTGGATACCTACCGGTCTCTGTTTTATAAAACCCCCAATGAGATTAAGACTGCTGATATTCGGGTCACCTTTAGTGGCGAAGATGGAGTTGATGCCGGCGGTGTGACCCGTGAATGGTATGAGACGTTGAGCAAAGAGATTTTCAACCCTGACTATGCACTTTTCTTGCCCACCTCCTCTGGTTCTAATGTATTCCAGCCTAATCCCATGTCGTTTGTGAACCCCGAGCACTTGTCATTTTTCAAATTTGTGGGCCGTATTATTGGCAAAGCTGTGTATGATGGCCGTGTATTGAGCTGCTATTTTAGCCGGGCAATGTACAAGTGTATCCTTCAACGACCTATCGATCTTGGTGATATGGAGGCCGTAGATCAAGAGTACTACAAGAGTTTGGTATGGATGCTTCAGAATGATATTACCGATATCATCACAGAGACCTTCAGCGTGGAAGAGGATAAGTTTGGTGAAATGACTGTAGTCGATCTGATTGAAAATGGCTCCGACATCCCCGTCACAGAGGAAAACAAGCACGAGTATGTCAAGCAGATTGTGCAATACAAGTTGGTAGGCCGGGTCTCTAAGCAGTTGGAGGCGATATCACAAGGTTTTCTGGAGATGATTCCCGAGAAAATTCGCCCTGTCTTTCTTGAACTATTCGATGAGCGTGAGATTGAGTTGTTGATTTGCGGGTTACCTGAGATTGACCTCGATGACTGGCGTGATAACACTACGTACCAGAGCTATAATGCTCAGAGTGCGCAAATCAAATGGTTTTGGACTGCAGTTGCCTCTTTTGATAATGAGCAGCGCGCCAAATTATTGCAATACGCCACGGGTACAAGTAAAGTGCCGGTAGGCGGATTCTCTCAGCTCGAAACTTCCAGCAATGCGCCCAAATTCAGTATTGTGCGTGATTTCGGCAGCAATCAACGTCTCCCATCTGCTCATACCTGTACCAATCAGATTGATTTGCCATTATACGATAATTATCAGCAGCTTCGGACGGCACTACTCAAGGCAATCACTGAAAGCTCTAGTGGATTTGGATTTGCTTAGGCTTTGAGTCTGTTGTACTAGCTTTAGATTGATGTTGTTTATATATTTACATTTTTTATTGAGTTTAGGGAGCTTGAGTTGAATATAGAGAAACACAAAGCTCATAATGTGCTCCACTAGTGAACAAGCTGTGCTCACGGGATAGAGGTGTATAATGAGGCGGGAAAAGTCTGAGTTTTGGCAGTCTCACGTGCTATTGATAGTGTAAACTACATAGTTTCGTCATAGATGTTAGAAAATCCCTAGGGGCGAGAGGAGACTAAACTGAAGGGATAAAGAGGGGCAAAATACATTCTCGGCTAGATTTTATCAGCTACCCACTCTAGTCCCTCGCCCTTGTCCCTCTTTGACCTTTGGGTGCTTGGACTAAGGCCACATAACCACACAAACTCCCTTAGAGTCACCTAAAGCTCATATTTGGATTTACCAAACGCTCTTCAAGCCCAAGAACGCAGTGGTGGCACCGGCCAAACCAACAATACCCTCATCAAGACCCAAAATACCCAGGTTGGTAGCAGGAATCAAGGCATCAAGTGAGTGCCAGAGAATACCAACCTTGGCAGCGCTCTTCTCGGAGGCAACCTTGGCAACTGCAGCCTGGTCCTTGACCTTTTCTTGAGCAAGTGCCTTCTCCTTGGCATCGGCTCTGTAGTAGGCGTAACTTGCCTGGATGAGCGAGGAAAATATGGAGATGAGCCAGCCCCGGTTAGCAATACGGCTAACGAGCTCAGCGTTGCTCAATTTGATGACACCAGCAGCATTGAGCCACTGGACGGTATCGAGGGTAAGGAACACGGCGGTACCAGCGTTCTTGGAGAGGGAGGTGTAGTGCAAAAGTGGCTCGGCGGTCTTGTTGTGGAGCTCTGCAACAATAGCGCGCAAGTTTCCAAGTGGCTTGCCAATACGCATAGCTTTACGGGCAGATCCGAGGCTCTTCTGGAGTGCCTTGACGCGCAGAATAGCGTCCTTGGTGTACCCCTTGCGGAAGAGATAGTAGGCCAAGAAACGAGAGAAGTACTGCACGAGACGCATCAGCTTATCACGCACCGCGGTTTTCTCAAAGTTTTTGACTGTTTGAACATACAATGGATGGTTTGTTACGCTGCTCATGGGTGGATTGGGGATAAGAGAGAGCCGAGGTGGGGTGTACTTTGTGGGGTTGGCTTGGCTTATGTCATCTTGGTTATCGTCTGATGTCACATGCCATGAAGTATCAACCGAGTTAAATCGGGTGGGGCATACTGCCAGCGGTGGCCCGAGCTGGCCCGAGCTGACTTGAATATATAGATGATACGAATTTGAGTCAAAGTAGACATCCTATATACGGTTGAGCCGTTAGGTGCGGCGGTACGATACTTATGAGCCGTTAGGAGCGGTGGCACAATAATTTGGCATCCTGATCGGAATGAGCCGTTTCCTGTTGGCTCTAAACTGCTCAACGCAACTGAAAGCTCATCAGTTTGGTTGGATACGTGCACTTGCGCTGTTCGGTACATGTAATTTTGTAAATTTAAACGTCTAGCTAAAAGTATTAACCACTAGATGACGGGCTTGCCACCCAGATACTCGCTCCAGCGCTTGACTTCATTGGGGATTCCATCTTTACCGTGAGTAGGAAGCTTAGCGGCCAGAGTCTTGGCAAACAAAAGGGCAGTCTTGGGCTCATTGAACAACGGCAATCCAAAGTCAATAGCATTACGACGCATGATGTAGTCCTCATCAGCCAAATCCTCAGCACGAGCACGGGCCAAGTTGATAACACCGCTAATATCCTTGTTTTTGAATAGCTCACCCAACTTACGCTTATCGGTCTTGGGAAGCACCAGCATCTCGCTCTTGATACCAGACTCAGCAAGGTATTTCTCAACCTCAGACTTGGCGACGTAAATCTTGTAGCCCATACCGTTAAGGATTTCAACTACCTCAAGCAAATAAGGACGAGTGACATCACCTCCAACAAGGATACCGCTGGGAGGCTTGGGAACCTTGAAGTTCATGACAGCTTGGAGTGAAGCCCAGTAAGATTCGACCACATCCTTTCCAAAGCAAGCAACCTCGCCAGTAGAAGCCATTTCGACGCCCAAGAATGGATCAGCACCGGCCAAACGGGTAAAAGAGAACTGAGGGACCTTGATAGCGACATACTCGCGGTTTTTGGCCATCAAATCAACGGGAGCAGGAACGTTTTTATTCATGAGGGCCTTGGTACTTACATCAATGAAGTTTGTACCCAAAACCTTGGAAACAAAGGGGAAAGAGCGAGAAGCACGAATATTGCATTCGATGACTTTAAGAGCATCACCGTCCTTGATGACCTGCATATTAAACGGACCAGTGATGTTCCAAGCCTTGGCAACCTTGACAGCGATCTCTTTGAGGCGCGCCATTGTAGCATCATCCAAATCCTGAGGGGGGAGCACCAATGTAGCATCGCCAGAGTGAACACCAGCGTTTTCAACGTGTTCAGAAACGGCGTGTACCAAAAGCTGGCCACCATTGGCAACACCATCGATATCAATCTCCTGTGCACCCTCAATAAACTTGGTGATAACCACGGGATGATCAGGGCTCACTGCAGCAGCGTTGCCGAGCTTGGACTCGAGTTCAGCCTCACTATAAATAACACTCATAGCAGCACCACTAAGGACATAAGAAGGACGCACAAGTACAGGGTAGCTGACTTTATCAGCGAAAGCTTTGGCCTCGGCAATCGAGCTAAGCTCGCTCCACTCTGGCTGGTCGACACCAATGGAATCGAGAATTTGAGAGAACTTATGACGGTCTTCGGCCTTATCAATATCCTCGGGATTAGTACCCAATACAGTAGCACCATTATCCTGGAGCTTGAGGGCGATATTCTGGGGCAACTGACCACCCACGGAAACAACAACACCAGCGGCGCTTTCCAGCTCATAAATATCCATGACACGCTCGAAGCTGAGCTCTTCAAAGTAGAGACGGTCCACTTCATCGAAATCAGTAGAAACGGTTTCAGGGTTATAGTTTACCATCACAGTCTTACGGCCATTCTCGCGGAGCGCACGGGCAGTGGAGACGGCGCACCAATCAAACTCAACAGAGGAACCAATACGGTAAACACCGGAACCAAGAACCATTGTTCCATGCTCATCAAACTCAACGTCGTGGCAAGAACCATTATAAGTGGTGTAGAGATAATTGGTATCGGCAGGAAACTCGGCGGCAAGAGTATCGATCTTCTTGACCCAGGGGCGAATACCATAATCGAGACGCTTGGCACGAACTTTTAATTCAGTGGAGCCGATATAAAGTGCAATTTGTTTGTCTGAAAAGCCGAGTTTCTTTGACTCGAGAAGAGTGTCACGATCCAACCATTTGAGGCCACCAATAGACTCAAGTGTGCGCTGCTGATTGACAAGGTTCATTAATTTGTGCAAAAACCAGTTATCAATCTTGGTCAAGTCATGGACTTTCTCAACGCTGTAGCCTCTATTAAGAAGTGCCTCGCCGACTGCGAGCCAGCGGCGGTCGGTGGGGTTAGCCAAAACATCATCGAGCTGATCGCCAAACTCCTCAGAACCTTGGAAACCAATCAGACTAGGGTCAACCATACGGATAGCTTTTTGGAAACTCTCCTCAAAGGTACGGCCAATAGCCATAACCTCACCTACACTCTTCATACTACTGCCGATATCACGCTTGACGTGGCGGAACTTGGACAAATCCCACCGGGGGATCTTGGTTACAATATAATCCAAGCTGGGCTCGAAATTGGCAGAAGTAGTTTTGGTGACTGCATTAGGGAGTTCTGGCAAAGTATGGCCAAGAGCGATCTTGGCGGCGGTGTAAGCGAGAGGATAACCAGTGGCCTTGGAAGCAAGGGCTGAAGAGCGGGATAAACGGGCATTTACTTCGATTACACGGTAATCAAGTCCATCGGGCTGCAAAGCGTACTGAACATTACACTCACCAACAACACCCAAATGACGGATGATCTTGATGGCGGCAGAACGCAGCATGTGGTACTCTTCATCACTGAGGGTTTGGCTGGGAGCTACAACGATCGAGTCACCAGTATGAATTCCCAAGGGGTCAAAGTTCTCCATGTTACAAACGGTAATACAGTTGCCATCACGGTCACGAACGACCTCGTACTCGACTTCTTTCCAGCCTTTGAGAGACTTCTCGACCAAAATTTGGGGACTGAGGCTCAAACTCTGAGAACTCAAGTTGTAAAGTTCTTGACGGTTGTTGGCAAATCCAGATCCCAATCCACCAAGAGCAAAAGCAGAGCGCACAATGATGGGGTAACCAACTTTCTCGGCAGCGGCAAGGGCATCATCAACGTTATCAACGGCAATTGATTCAGCAATTGGGATATCGATCTCATTAAGGGCTTTGGCAAACAAATCACGGTCTTCACTAGTTTCGAGGGTGGAAATGGGGGTACCAAGTACCTTGACACCAAAACGGTCCAAAACGCCCATTTTATCAAGAGCAATACCTACATTGAGGCCAGTTTGACCACCAAAGGTGAGCAAAATACCATCAGGGCGTTCGCGCTCAATAATGTAGGAAACATATTCAGGGGTGACAGGGTTGAAATAAACTTCATCGGCTAGCGCATGAGAAGTCTGGTTGGTTGCAATATTGGGGTTGACGAGAATGGTGGTTTTACCCGCCTCTTTTAGCGCCTTGATGGCCTGCGAGCCCGAATAATCGAATTCTCCGGCTTGACCGATACTCAAACCGCCAGAACCAATTACAAGAACCTTGGAAACATCTACAAGTTGACTCTTGTTTGGGTTGAGAATACCAGCTCCTACGTACTGGGCGGAAGGAGTCGAGTAAGGGCGAATCAGGCGAGGGCTAAAAGAGAGCAAAGCACTCTTGGGCCACCTCCAGGCCTTGCAGGGACTATTACGAGTAGCCCTGATCAGGGCTACCATGGGACGAGCAATCATTGACTAATAGTGTGGGCACCTTGGCGTTTATATATCCATGCACCATGCAATGCAATGCTTCGGGGAGGTGGATACCACCGATACAATTATTGTTAATTGAGCGTCTGATGGCTACTACTCAGATCCGCAATTCTACTAAAATCGCTACTTGAACTGTTTTACTTTTGTCAACGCTCATCTGATTGGACGTTATCGGTATCTTCATCTCGTGACTCACCACTCGCTTAATGCATGAATTTTTTCAATTGTCAACCGCAATTTGATCTTGGTTACAATCACCTTTTTACTCAAAATTCAGTATTGTTCAATTCCATGTGAATATCTTGAATAGATATTGTGATGGGAGTTCAATTCCGCGCTCATGATACGTTCAAGATATGGTGGGAATTCCAACGAGCCTTGATACTAAAATGGAGAGCGCTCTATAGATGTTGCAATTTGAACCCACCTATTGGGCCAACGATGGAGGTTTGGGCGGTCGCCGAGATGGCTTATCGATTACATTGCGCTGATTGGTCTGATAACGGTGTGACCGGGTGGCGCTGCAAGTGCAAATGTGGCAAATATTTCCGCTTTGGGTAACGGAGAGCGCATTAGGCTAATTGTCCCCCTTGAAGTTCAAACCTAAATTCCAACGCATGGTCGTGCTATTTGACTTGTAAGATAAATATATAGAGATATAGAGCTAACTTAGGGGAGAAACGAATAAAATGGGTGGTGGATCAAGGTGTTGAAAGCCGGTTGCGGTACTCTCTAAGTGAGTGTAGATTTGCACAAGCCCCGAACCTAATTGAGCACCAACTCTGCGCATAAAAACTTTGGGAGTTATCAGGCTACTATCCCACTCTATCCCTCATCTCAAATCCTTTCTGTACCTCAATAACTGTGGCAGGGATTTTATCGAGCATGTTTCCGGATTTAAGAAGGGATGTTGAAGTAGTTGAGACGTTGATGCGCGAGAGTTGACATCCACTGTCAAGCAAAGACTCAAAAAGCTCTTGAGATCCTTTGACAGAACATCAGGGTTCTTAAGCTTGGGGGTACCATTAGTTGCAATCAAATAAAGCGCTTTGAGGGGCTCTTCATTAAGATACGGTGGTTCACTCTCAATCATTTCGATAGCCATGACTCCAAGCGACCAAACATCGACCTTTGCACCATATTCTTTCTGCTTGACTACTTCGGGAGCCATCCAGTATGGTGTTCCTACCATCGTGGCACGCTTGTTTTTCTTATCGGTTAGCTTGGCGCAGAATCCAAAGTCAGTAATCTTGACATTACCCTTGCGATCTAAAAGCATGTTATCTGACTTGATATCACGATGAATGATTGATTTCGAGTGCAAGAAATCCAGGCCGGCGCACGTTTCACGGCAGATGGTCGCTATTTGTTGTTCGGTCAAATCATTGTTTTCAATGATATCAGTCAAAGGGCCTCCCTCCATGTATTCCATTACTACCCACAAATCGCTCTGACCCCGGAGGTATGCCGCCAAGAAATTAACGATATTAGGATGTGAACTTTCTTTCATGACAGTGATTTCGTTAACAATGAGTTCTTTGCGGGGTTGACTTGATAAATCGATTTGTTTGATAGCCACGCGACTGTGATTAGCGGCCAGCTCTCCGATTAGTGGCCTAGAGACATAAACACTGCCTGAAGCTCCCTGGCCCACCTTTTTGAGTTTTTGGTAACTAGCTGTGGGGTTATCGCTGCTAACGACACTACGCAGCTTGGCCAGAATTTGCGATTCAGTCATAGTGCTCACCCTGCGCTCTTTTTCGCGGTGTCTAGTAGCATTACTGGCAGCTGTGGCGGCTGCAGCACCACCAGGAGATGCCCGAGGAGGATGTTGATGCTTCTGACTTCCAGGCGTACGACCAGGCGTACGCTGGGGATGGGGAGACTGCTGAGCCTGATGAGTAGGTGTATGATGAGTATGTCCCTGATGTGGCCGAGGAGCTTGTCGTACTGGAGTAGAATGAGCAGGTGGCTGAGGGCTCCGCATTTCACCTGGGGCATACCGTGGTGGGGTTTGATGTACTTGCGGAGATTGCTTCGGGGTTTGTCTCGGAGGCCGCATTGGTTGCTGCTGCTGGAGGGGAGGTAGATCACCAGAACTAGAAGAGCTACCACTACCCGAGCTTCCATCAGGAGCCCGCATTGGTTGAGGATGTGAGGGGTTCTTCTTTGCCCAGCTTTGAGGAATTCCACCTATTTGGGGATGTTGACCATGAGAGGAACCAGCATATGCTCCAGAAGATGAGTTTGAAGCAGTAGCAGACCCGGTAGATCCACTGGAAGGTCCTTGGGCCCCTTGATCTCCTCTATCAACGCTGATCATAACGGCACCTCCTTTATTATCATCTCTACTGCGCCAGTCATCAACAGAAGTTTGTGATTTATTCACCTTCAGAGGCGAAACAAACCGATCGTATCCAGGGGTGTGGGCTGTGGTAGGCACAGCAGATGTCCCCATACCGGTACTTGGCGGGACCCGAGCCACTGGAGGAGGAGGAGCAGGGCGTGATGGCTGAAGGTTAATGGCAGAACCACTAGAATTGGCTGAGCCTTGCCTTAAAGTCTCCAGTTGGGCAAGCTGAGCACTGGATTTCTGCGATGGAACCGGAGGCAAGGAAGTACTACTACCAGATAGGGGGGTAGAGCTACTCTGGGCATCTTCTTGAGTTTCATCCTCTCTCACAATATTATTTTGGTAAAATTTCAACACATCCACTACCGCCTGGGGATTCTTGGAGAAATCCTCCTGCGTAATAGCTGAAGAGCTAAGGAGGCGGGCCCATTCATTAGGCAGTCCGGTGAATTCACCCGAGTGTGCGTCAAAACCCACGTGGACATTATGGGTGAAATTTATAGGTCCAGAGACACCAGTAGATGGGATGTTGCTGTAAATATCATCGATCCAGGCGTATAAATCGGTATCGGTCTTTGTGGCCACGAAAAGTGATTTCTGATTTGGCCGGATAATCTCAAAGCAATACTGTTTTGAATCCACGCGTGAAATAGATTGCACAGTGTTTAGAGGAACAGTAAAGCTGCTGCTAGTGCTTGAGTCCGATTTATAAAACGTCAAGGTGTTGTCTTGCAGCACGAGCCAGCGTTTGGTCCACATCCACTTGATACTGCCATCCTCTTTGACTTGGATCCACCCTTCACGTAATTTTTTGGTCTTTTGAACCTCGCTGGGCGGCGCAGGCGCGGGACCGGGCCTCACAAACGCGTCTGGACCATAGTCTTGCGTGGGGTAAGACATAAGGAGTGCTGACAAAGATGGGGATGATAAATGAGGCAGGGGGGGGCTCTTCCCCTAGACAGGGGGGCGGACTAGATCTCAAGTGGGTAAACAATTCAGACTCTTGACAAACAGTCCAAGTTGAGCGATAGCGAAATCAAACACACAATGCCTCTTTTCAAAGTTTATATTGCTGGTCCTGATGTATTCTACCCTAATGCTTCTGAATTGGCCAAACACGCGCATCAAGAATGTAGTAAACGCGGTTTGATTGCGTTATGTCCAGTCGATAACGATATCGAGCCCGCTGATCCCCAAGCCATGTCCCGCGCCATCTTTGCCGCAAACATCAAGATGATCCAGGATGCCGATGCAGTCTGCGCCAACATTGAGCCGTTCAGAGGGCCTAGTGCCGATGCTGGTACAGTTTGGGAAATCGGGTATGCTTATGGACTCTCGAAACCAATTGTTGCATATACTACGGATTCTAGAGATTACAAGAAGAGAGCTTTGGGGGATAGTAAGAGTGATTCGACTATTGCTACTGGTGATGCCCCTCAAACCGACCAAAATGGCCATATGGTTGAGGATTTTGGAGGGATCGATAACCTTATGATTACTCATGCGCTGGAGTCAGTTCACGCAAATATTGAGTCGGCGCTGGACGCTTTGTCAAGCAAACTAAATGAGTAACGAAAGCGCGCTAAACGGGTGTCAAGCATTGATTGAATCACTGGAACAGTGCCGGTCACAATCAGGGCTGATGGCACGGCTATTTGGCGATTGTACCGATTTAGAAAAGCAGGTACGGCTGTGTAGACGCGCAGCTAGAGATGAAGACCGTCGTCAACACGTTTTAAAAGCACGTGAGGAGCGTAAAAAAGTTGAGAGCGTTTGGCAAAAGATCAAGGACGAGGAAAGGGGCAACCAGTCATCTGAGTGAGTGGGAGTCTACCAAGCGAGTTCCCAGTGGCACTAGGCAGCCATGGACAGCTAGCGTGTGTCGGCTTTCCTGCCACTATCAAGACCAGTGAATCCCCCTGCCTCTAAAATACTGTTCTCACATCCTGCGCTCACATCCTGCCAATTCTTGTACATATATTCGTTAGTGCTCACATAACCAATACTTGCATGAAATCACCGACGCAACTGTATACCAAACTGTACAGAGATCTAAAAGGGTGTCATATATACCCGCAAAATCTCCGGGGTGCAGGTGAATCTGCTTCTGTGTCCCCCCCTATTAATTCATTATCTTGTGACAATACTTGTGCTAAATATATGCTCTACGGAGGTGGAGATTCAAGTATTGGGATATTTAATCTGGATTCCAAATCACTGGAAGCAACAATTCCAGCAAAAACGGCTCATAAATTCGGAGTCTCACATATCGCTTGGTGGCTGCTAGATAATGGAATGTTTGTGAGTGGTTCGTTTGATGCAACGCTATCTTTATGGGACACTGACAACCTAGAAGCCGTATACAGTTTTGATTTGGAACAAAAAATCTACAATTTTGACTTGAACAAAAGCGGAATAATTGCATGTGCGCTTGATCACCCCTATATCAAGCTCCTAGATACCCGGTCGGGGTCTCAATCACACGTTCTCAGAGGTCATCAGGGTAAAAATCTGAGCTGCAAATGGTCACCTAATAATGAGTATCTGCTGGCATCGGCAGGGTCCGATGGAACCGTCAAACTTTGGGACATAAGGCAAGCAAGTCCTCTAGTGGAATGTCTCGATATGAATCGTACAAATGAGAAGCATCAGCCTGAGCCTCTGACATTTCGTAAATCTCACCGCAGCGACGTCAATGGACTTGTATGGTGCCCCAGTGGTGATCGACTAGTATCGTTGGGAAATGACAATAAAGTCCGGGTTTGGAATCTAAACGTTGAGGGTGGACTCAACCAAGGGCTCAATTTTGGCCCTCAAGTACAAAACAAATATCAGCAAAACAATGATCCCTGCTTGAGTCCTATGGAACATAAGCTACCGCATATGCAGCTGCTAGTGAATGTGGACTCGGGAGTGGTTCTCATGTATGAATTGGATACTGCTAAGCTCACTAAACGGCTAGTGCCGCCCTCAGGTGCTAACTCAAGTCGTCAAACCAGTACAATGGTTCGCAAGTTTGCTGGAGTAGAATACTACTCTGGTGATGGCGAGGGGAATATCACAGAGTGGACAGGAGCGAAACGGACTACTGAGGATATCACAGAAATGATTGAAAGAGATAATGAAGTAGTAGAGGAGGAACAAAGAGGGCCTGTGAGCTTAGGGGCCTTTATTTAATTTCAGGGAGTCTCCTGCAGGCCTGCTCTTTAAGCCTGTCTCAATTAAAAATGCATTTTGTAAATATACCATTTAAACGGTTAAGCTGCTGATCAGCGCCCATAGACGCTAGAGCTCTAGCTTTCGCAACTACAGTACTTTGTAAGGCCCCAAAACACCTGCTTGTTACCCCCCACACACACACACACACACACACACCAATGTCTTCGCTCAATTGGATCCGGGATATAATTGCAAAAGAGGGAGGTGGATTTCTTCTGAGTCGCTCAGGAATGCGTAGAGAGCCCATTCATTGGGGCGATATGGACTCAATGCGGCATGTTAACAACGTTGTTTACCTCAAAAAATTCGAGGCGGCACGCATCAATTACTTATTGCAACTCGAGAAGCTGCACCTTGGAACTGAAAATTTCCTGACCGGCAAAGGAGTAGGCCCCATCATGCGCTCAGTGGATATCGCGTGGAAGTACCCTGTGCGGTACCCAGATGAAATCAGCATTTTCCAGAAGCTAAGCAAAATCGAGAAAGATCGGTTCCATGTACGGGGTATTTTGGTCGCTCATGGCCCCAAAGTTCTGGCAAGTAGGGTCTCCGAGATCCAAGTGACTGTTGACTATACCAAGGAACCTACCAGTAAGGCGCCAATCCCTAGCGAATGGCGTGAAGCTTTTGAAGAGGAAATGGCTGCTCAAGAGCGGTGGGAGGATGAATTCGAGAATTTGAATGTAACTAGATGGTTACGGTTGGATGAGCACTAGGCGGAATAAATGAAGCCACCTCAGACTCCTTGACTCAGAGGGATTGCCTCAGAAGGGACTCAGAAGGATGCTAAGTGATGATACAACTGGCCACACCGCTCTTTGGAGCAATCGACCAACTAGATAAATACAAAATCCGTAGATTGTAAAACTACTTGGGCCTGGCTAATTAGTAAACCATCCTGCGCACATACCCCAAACAAATAGATGGCCCTTCGGTATATTCGAGGTCGATTTAGGCCACGACCAACCAAAGTCACACAAAGTGTACTGGGAGTAGTGGAAAATTTTGATCAATTGTTGGCAATTGTCTCCAACACTACAATGTCTGTATCGCAACGAGTCACGGCGGCGGGTATGATTAGGGCCAGTATCGAAGAAAACAGCCTAAGTTCTATTCAAGAAGTATGGTACAGTGTAGTTCAGCTACTCGATCTAAGTAATCAAACCGAACTCCGTCGTTCGGGCTGGAAATTGACTCTCAGCTGCATTGAACATGATGAGATAAATGCTGGTTCGTATAACACTTATTACCATGCGATTATTGATTATTCGAATGTTGAAGACTTTGATTTGGTACTGCAGGCGCTAGATTCCCTAACTCAGGGTGGTAGACGCTTCAGCAATGCACCCACTGCCTCATATCGTCTGCCCCGAGTTTTGCTCAGTTGGATCCAGCTATTAGCGGTTAGAACTCAGGAACTCCAAATTAATGGTTCTGCGCGTGATATTGCCGAGCAATGGGGCGAATCTACACCGGCAAACTTTGCCGCTCTGCTTGCCTATACCGTCAAGGCTCTCAAATTCAACATGAGCGTTTTCGATGAGCGCGATATTCAACTCGCACTACTTTGCGTCGTCACAATTATGCGTAGTACTTCCTCCACCGGCATTATTGAGCTGTGTTGTTCGCTAATTGATACTGTGATGGCCTATGGTATCATTCCATTGCAGGTCCTCAAACCCATTCTACAAGTTCTTTGTGGCATCACGTTTGTTAATACGCAGCTTGCAGAGGTTGGTTGGAATACAATTCTTAATTTATTGCGAAGTCATCTCGGAAATTCCACAATCCAGCGCCTTTGTCGGATCCTCGATTCGCATGATTCACAGCTCACAGTGGAGATGCGTATCGCTGCAGCTCGAATGTTGGTCAAGGCTCTCAGAGATTTAGCTCAAAATGCTGATGAACACCTGCCGGTAGTTGAGATTTTGAGTGCTTATTCTACCAGTTTGGGTCAATACTCTTCGGCGTTGCATATCGAGGTAGCCAAATGTCTCGACGAGATACTGAATGAACCCCTCATCAAACCTCACCTAAAGTTTGATATTTGGCAATCAGTCTCATTTTCGCCGCTTTCAATTGTGTGCAAATTGGGCGATTCAGTGGTGATGGCCCCCAGAGGTCGCATGGAGCAGAACCGCTTAACTGAAGATGGCTCCGGAGATGACAGCTCACTGGCGATAAACCCCAGCATTTCCAAAATTTTGGACACAATACTCGAACTTGTTGAAGAAAAAGACAGTCATTTGCCTATGGAAGAATCACTAGAGACTATATCACAGTTGTCCAAATTTTTGAGTCCCACGAGTTCCCTCAAGGTCGTGGGTTTATATCACCAACTACACCTCTGTAGTCCCTATATGGATGGCTGGAAAGACAACCTTGATGTGCTGCTCGCACAGTTTTATCAGTCACAAAACTGCACTGACGCAGTCCGGGGCAAGATCATTGAACTGTGTGAGCCAGTGTTGATGCTTCCCGGGAATGAATCAGATGTTTTTAGTATCTCTCAAAAACTTTTCAGTGAGATATGGAGCTGTAATTTGAGCTCATTGAGTGTGTTGATGAGTCTTCTCAAGGACATTGCCTTGCATAATAGCACCGCACTATTTGAACAAATAAGCAACTCAGTGGTGCGGCATTTTCCTGATCAGAGTGCTGAAGCTAGTGCAAATGAGGAAACGAGCATCAAGCTAGAAAAAATTGCATCCACTTTTGTGGACATATTTCTTGCACTATTCCAAACAAGCCCTAGAAAGCTCTGTCTTGTATACAACCATTTAGTGAACATCGCCCGGCTTTGTATTTTTGATTCTCGACCATTTCAAGTTGCTTTTGCACTGTTATGTCGCTTGCGGGTGAATGAAGAGAATAGTGTGTCAATTACTGAACCAACACTGGAAACTGATTATGGCACTGCTTTGTATAACCAGCAGGTCTCTTTGCCCATCAAGAAATCTCTTTTGGATAAACCCAGCTTATGCTTGAAAATATCTGCATCCGATGTTGGCGGGCCCGAGTTTACCACAAACCTCCTGCTTAAGCAGGCACTTGATACTACACTGCTGCTGCAGCTCATCATTAAAGTTTTACACACTGGTGCGCCGGAACAAGTTTATCTGCAAGTGCTCATCAATACTTCAAGCCAGCTTTCCAACGTCAAACTCTTCAACGAGTGTGAAGGTGAGTTGGTCAATTTGCGCAATTTTCTGTGCCGTCAAGCAGGTGCTGTTAATGTACCGAGACTCTTGGATGAACGTAGTGGGGCCAGCAAACAGGAAATCTCGGGAGTTTATATCCACATCCTTACTATTCTTCTTGGGTACTCACAAATTTTCACCAAACAGGATTACGACAAACTACTACAAACTTTGGTGCAAGTCCTCAATAATTGGGATAAAACAACAAGCTGCTGGGCTCTTCACTGTCTAGTTATTTGCTGTTATGAGTGCCCCCAAAACCTGCAGCGGGTCCTGCCGCAAATCCTCGCTAAATTACAGACAAAAATTACCAATCGGGACTCTTCAACCCACAGTTTGGAGTTTTTACTTACGCTTTCACAGGTCGAATCCCTCACTTCATCTTTCAATATCCAGGAATTTAAACGTGCATTCGGTATCTGCTTTACCTATATTCAGCATGCTACAGATAACCTCAACAAATCGAAAACCGACTCTGATATGAGCGCGAGCATTTTAAGCCAGTATTTACTTCGGCTCGCGTGCGTGATCATCTCGTCACTTTTCTTGGCCATTGAGATGAGTGCTCGTGAAGAGATGATAACCTATCTTATTCGAAACTTTGTGCTCAGTAGTAAAGTCAAGGGTCAATTGGATCCAATCAATTTGTGCACCTATGATTTATTATGTCGCTACACTTACTCGGACCAACCGCTGGGACTCACCTCCAAGGCTTCGGAGCTTAGTAGGTACCCCAAAGAAGGAGATAATACAGCAATGTGGATGATTGGCAGCTCTATTATTGAAATCATCACAAATAAATCAAATGGAAAAAGTTTTGTCATTGTAAGACGACCCACCTGTACTATTGTCACTGCTATGAAACCAATTGATGGGTCTATCATCGCTACCAGCGATCGTAACGATAATTTTCTGGCGTCGTTCTCTGAGGATAATGTCAAGTTCCTTGCCAGCTTCTGGCTGCTTATGATGAGAGGTCTCGATGCAGATGGCCAGAACCCAATCCCAATCCCCAATACTCCAGCCAACTTGAGGGCAATCTCCTCTTTGGATAGAGCACCCGTTGTTGATTTCCATAAAGTTGGTATTGTTTATATTGGCCCTGGTCAAAACCAAGAGCAGCAAATTCTTGCAAATACCTGTGGAAGCCGAGCATACCGGGAGTTCCTCAGTGGCATGGGCCAATTTGTACGTCTCAAAGGTAATAGAGCGATTTATGCCGGTGGGCTTGATACTGAGAATGATATCGATGGTGAGTTTACGCTTGCCTGGGTTGGCAAAGTGTCGCAAATCACTTACCATGTCATTACTCTTATGCCCAACCCCGAGCATGATCCTAGCCTCAGCAGCAAGAAGCGGCACATTGGTAACAATTATGTGAATATCTACTTTGATGAGAGCGGTAAGGAATTCGACTTTAATGTGGTCAAGTCTCAGTTCAACTTTATCAATATCGTAATTTCACCCACGTGTGCACCCAACAAGTTCCGTGTGCGAGCATACCGTAAAGACGGACTAGCCAATGTTCTGGCTGCCTACGAGACCAAGGTGGTGGACCAGCAACACCTCTCACTCTTTATCCGTCACTTGAGTATCAAAGCAAGTATCTATGCAAAGGTTTATAACCAGCATGGAGAGTACACCGACCAATGGTTATATCGTCTAGAGCTGATTGATAAGCTGAGAACTCGTGTCATTCAGGAACGTGAACCAGAGAATGCCGATGAGGAAGATTCTGAGCAAATGCGTGAAGCATTGGCGAAGCTTGACTTCAGTCAGTGAGTGGAAGGAACTATTACCGTAAAATTGTTGCTGATAGTAGCATTCCCTTGTAATATATTTATAATACCAAACTTTTACAGTACCTTCAAAGCTATGCTACTGGCAACTACGGGTTTCTATATTTTCAAAATCCAGGCGTGTGACTCTGCTCGGTCACCTCCCTTTTAATGGTCAATCTTCAAGCTAAAATCAATCACTCCAGTACCCTGATGAACCATTGATGTGGAGTAAATATCGATATCATTGCAAAAGAACGACTCGATATTACTCCATCTCAATCCACCACTACATTCGAGCAATGCCTTGGTACCCCAGCGCTCTTTAAGGTTGGAGGCTGCGACTTTGAGACCCTGCTGAGAGAAATTGTCGAGCATAATAACGTCCGCGCCAGCCTGAATTGCCTCATTGGCTTCATCTTCACTCTGACACTCGACCTCGATTTTAACGGCGAAGCCACCAAACTCCCGAGCCTTTTGTACAGCTTTGGTGATTGATCCATGGCTCCAAATATGATTATCCTTGAGCATGACCATCGAGGAGAGATCATAGCGGTGCATATCAATACCACCCACAATCATTGCGTACTTCTCGACAATACGGAGCCCAGGGGTGGTTTTGCGAGTACCTGCAATGATTCCGTTGTAATTGGCTTTAATAGCAGCCGCCTTAACGTTACGGGACTCAGTAGCAATACCAGAACTGCGACTCAGGAGGTTGAGGGCGGTGCGTTCTGCCAACAACAAGCCATTTGCAGGCCCTTTGACCTTGGCCACCGCGACTTTGGACTCAGTTTCAATGTCCTTGCCTTCTTCAATGAGCCACTCGACCTCTAATTGGCACTGACGAAATACTTCATTGGCGAATGGCACGCCGGCAAGACGTCCAGATTGCTTGCACCAGAGAGTTGCAGTTTTGACATCCTTACCAACAACATAGCCACCAATATCAAAGCTAGGAGCATCTTCAGCTAACCAAGAGGTGATCTGTTGTTTCCATGCGCCAGATGTGGGGAGTGCAGCGTCCATTATGTAAAATCCGGAGAGCACCAGTGAAGAATAAAGGACGGTAGATTAAGTTATCTCATACAAGTAAAGCACCGATATTTTAGAGTTCTTGGTCTTAATTGAGTTTATTGAATAAAGTCATGGTGAGTAAAGCCTGGATAGTTGCCCAGCTCTCAACGGGTATACTCCCCAATTAGGAGGCACACTATCAAGAGTGACCCAGACGTAGCTACCACTACCTGGTTGCCCTCGTGAGATCCGCGCTTAAGCGTTTACGATTTGTTTTATTCTATTATTATGTACACGAATAAGTTAATAATTTAATCAGGAGAGTGGTGAAATTCAAGCAAAGGTAGTGCAGAATGTCGGGGCATGTTAGGTGAGTTGATGGAGCGAGCTATTGAGGCTTCCGGCTTGATTTGACAAAGAATAGCTGGGTTGAGAGTATATGTTGTGATTTTCAAAGCCTTGGGGTACGCATGACGCCGGTGGACCGCAGTTCGTTTGTGCGCTGCGCTCAATGCTACGCTCCATATCCCCATCGGGTCAGCAAACATTCAATAACCGCTCAACAGAGGCCAGATGCTTACCATAAGAGTTCTTCTTCAAGGCAGCAAGGTGGGGCCGAATGGTCGTGATAAGCCGAGTGTACTCCTCTCCCTTGGCGGTATCAAGGATCTTTTGTACCACATAATTGGCATACTGATCCTTGATCATACCAATAATTGCAGGAGACCCGCGGTCCTGGTTCAAGATCTTGTCGATCAGTCGCGACCGGTACTCGGGCTCACCCGTCACAAAGCACTTTTCAATCACATTGCTGGCGTATTTATGTGAGCTAAGCTCCACAGTAGCAGGAATAAGTTGCTCAAATACCATGCTACGCTCCTTATTGGGCCCATTATCAACAATGTGTTGAATGATGTAGTTGCCGTATTGGTCTTCGGTCAGGCGACGAATGTGCGGGACAAGCTGGCCCAATAATTTCTTCTTTGTGGTTTGGTCACCATACTCCAAGATTCGTTGTACAACTCGACACCCATAAGTATGCTGTGCCAGTTCGAGTGTTGAGGTCATGAGATCAGTGTAAATAAACTGAACATGCTCTGATGGGATACACTCGATGGATTTTTGAATCACATGGTTACCATTATGGTCCTTGATGCACCGCACCACATGATGGTGCAGCTCCTCAATAAGCTTAATTTGTTGAGCAAGAGGAGAATACTTAATAGCCATCTGCACGACGCGACAACCGTACATTTGTAGACTAAGGGCTACTACATGGCCATGCATCTGAGCTACCATTGCGGCGCGTTGGGCTGGTGTACCAAGCTCAAACAGTTGCTGTACAACATAGTTGCCAAAGACATCCGTCATGAGACTCAGACAGTGAACAGATGCTTCTTTGAAGAACTGATCACGAATCTCGGGGGTGGTTTTGGCCAAATGCTCCTGAATAAAGCGCGAGCCGTACTGGTCGGTGCTAACTTCAAGCACGTTCCCTAACGTATCCGTAAATTGGACTTGTTTCGATTTGGACCGAAGAGTTTCGAGGACTGGGTTCTCGATTTTCTTATTTCGTTTCCACTTTTTACGGTTGGGAGGTGGTTGGGCAGTAGCAGGGCTAAACCCATTAACTGGACCACCATGGCCATTGAACGAGCTGTTGACCAAATTATAGCCTTTGGGGTTGAATGGCGTAGCTTTAGCGGCGGCAATGGGCATCGCTCCCTTGATCTGAGCAGCAGCCGGGGTCGGGGTCGGCGGGGTCAGTTGGGGAGCGGGAGCCACTGGAGCTGGAGCCATTGGACTCGAGTGTAGACCATTAATGGTAGATGCAGAGCCAGAACCAGCAGTAGAGGTAGAAGAAGAAGAGGCGGATGCATTGGTTGGCGCCCTGTGCATTGGCATCTTACCAAAGGGGGAGCTAATAACCCGCCGACCAAACAAGGGCGACGTTTTGGGTGACTCCAGCGAGATATCACGTATAGCAGGCTCGAGCCCTGTACCTCCATTGACCTCACGAGTGGCTTCACCGAGTCCTCCAAACTGATCAAGTAATGAGATAGAGGGTCCTGTGAAATGGTTAATTGGCTGCTGATGATAGTTTTTATAGATTGATCCCATCATGAGAGGCTGTTTAGAGCCGGTTAAAGTGCCAATACTGGCGCGGCGATGCTCGGATGCCGGGTGCTGAAACGCCGGCAACGCCCCCTCAGTGCGAGCATGAGAGCTGCGACGTACTTCAGAGACCCAGGCTATACCGCCCGCTTGATACGCCTCATCATCTTGGAATTTATTGTTTGAAAGATCAAATCCAACGCGCGAGGAGCCCCAAATATTTGCAGCCTCGTCGTCGCTCATATTGGATGTGTGTTTAGTCAGAATGATACAATGAGTGTGTAAGTAGGCGCGGGAGCTGGCAGCATGGATTAGATGGCGGGGTTGATGGATGGATTAGTGGGCGCGAGGTTTCAAACATGAGCACTTCAGGTGTCAATCGGTGTAGATGATTCCCAGAGACTTGATTGAAGAAACAGGCAATGAGAGTAGCCATCATAAATCTTAATTTCGAGAGAATAGACAAGCATAAGATTGGTTTTCAAACTCAATCTCAAACCAAACCGATCATTACACTGCTCGTAGTTGGGTGAGGTAGTCCATCGAAAACCCTGGCTCTGGCGCAGTGCAAGCAGAGCTCCATGTTGAGGCATGTGCCGGACTAGGACATTGGAGTTGGATAGCTACACAAGGGAAATATGTTTGTTTTGGCTAGCGACAAGTAAGATTGCCCAGCTACGTTCATTTATGGACTATCGTAGGATCCCGTGTGCGAGCTCAGGAGTCCTTAGTTGTGGGTGATATATACTCAGGTACATGCCTAGATAGCGCGCAGTGATTCTACTTGATGGTCTTGATATATCCTTATCTCGCTCAGTGTTTTTGCTCATCCAGCACGATTTCAAGCTTATCTATCTCAGCGCGAATAGAATCCACTTGAGAGTGAAGCTTGTTTAGCTGGTATCTCACTGAATTCTCGGGAGAGCCCTTTGAGCTTGAGCTTGAGCTGGAAGAGGTAAGGCCCATATCTTCGGCTAATAAATAGGTACTCAGAGGCACGAAAACAAAAGGAGGAATACACCAAACAGGTCCAAGTAGATATACCATGTCTCCTACTATATTATCCTCCTCAAATAGTGCCAATACCAAAGCCATTACCACGCCACAAGAGGTATACCTGGCTACCGAGACACATGCCGTTTGCTGTGGTGGGAGTAGCGCACATATATCTACCTGTAGGGATAAGCATGGTAAGAACCTGCTCGCCATACCGTACCCGTAAACTCCACACGCACCCACTAGGGGCCAAGATATAGTGTCACCAAATAGTTGCCCGATGATGAATTGATGGCTAAAGAGAGCTAACAGAATACTTCCGAGCCCAACAGACGTGTATTTATTAGACCCAGTGGTGAGCTCAGCGAGTGTGCTGCAATAGAAAGTGCAACCCATGAGAAGCACAACAAGAGGCCCAAGGTCTGCTTGAGCGCATAAAAAGGTCAAAATAAAACAAAAAGCAGCAACAAGAACACCCTCACAGATTCCCTGGAGTACGAGCATGTCTGGAGAGACACATATAGGAGCGGCAGCTGGTGGAGTATTGGAGGCGGAATTAGCGGTGCTAGATTTGCTTTCCGGGTTGATAAGCTTTACACTTGTGTCTGGCAAACTTACCATACACCCACAAGCAATGAAGATGCTAGAGATAGCGAAAACCGTTCCTGGAGCAGCCACCATTGGGATTATTGGCCCTGTCGCCAGCCCACCAACAGTTGCCAGTACCAAAATGCTAGCATTAGGCCCTGAAAGCTCACCATAAATACTGGAAAATGCCTGTGGAACGAGATAAAGCGGTGCAGCACCGATGGCACCAATCAGGACCCGTAACACTAGAAAAATGCTCTGAGGAGCCTCAGTAGGTGATAAAGCGTTGAGTAGACCAAGCAACAGGCTTGAGGCAGCTAAAGCAGATCTGTAGCCTCGATTCTGCGCAATGGAGACCCATTTGAAAGCAGAACCTGCCCCCCATGAGCTTAGCGCAATTCCCCACAATGCCCCTGTAGTACCTAAGGTTTCGTTTCGCTGGCGCTGGCTTGTTGATAACCACGCGCTAGTAGAGGCCAACGTATTGGCTACCGCCAAGCCTAAGATTGTAGGTATCAGGAGAGGGCTCGAGGTTTGCTCCTTAGACATGGATGAGAGTGAGGTGGATCCATCGTCGAGTCAATCGAGGTATCCATGTAGCGTGGGGGTAGAAGCTGAAACACTGAGCGACGATCAAGGATGCGTATCATCAGGATTAGCATATATACACCGATTTGCCCCTTTGATAGTACACCATGTTCAAAAACCACTTCAGACACAATTTTGGCACGAAAAGATCTAGATCGATCCCGAACTTTGGACGTGGAGAGATATTGGAGCCTGCAGGCATATGCAATTATCTGCGATAGGCTGCATATAGGTGTGGAAAGGGAAGTTATGAATACAAAAGCGTGAATATCGAGAGGTAGATAAGTAAGGGGTATCACACGATACGTTCAATATGACAGAGATCGCTGCTCCACTACAGACACGCAAGCGCATCCTCAACAAGTTCGCAACTAATTAGGAATATGTGCTGCTCTTGGTTTACTACCTATATGTCACAAAATCTGGCTGAAAATTTAACTCGTTATAAACGGTAGCTTAATGCAGCTCAAGAGAAGATGTGAAAGCCACACAAGAGCTTCAAAGGGGATGACTTGCGACATGACTGTCTCAGCCCTAAAACAGAGTCCTCCGGGGATGAATATATTAATCGGGCTATCCTAAGCCGTTACGAGCTATATATAGCAATGCAGGAAGAGATCTAGAATAGTACTGACAAATCACTTCAGCATCCTTGGGATAATACTTTGAGGGCTCATTTTTCACCTTGGGGCGTCAACTCCAGTCCTAAAGCCTAGCAAATTCACCTGCATCATGTATCGGTTATGCATGGCTATTTATGGATCAAGAGGGGAGCCTCCTCTGAAGTGAGAGCTTTCACTCCATGAAATTGATTGATAAAAGGTTCTTTCAAGACCCTAGTTGGCTGAAATTACCCCAACTAGGCTCGACATTCCCTGTTTGTGGGGTAGCGAGTTCAGGGCATAAGGTGAATGGCGCGACACCCGCTGCCATAGACGTCAGTGTGGCAACAAGCGCAGACGGTAATAATCACAAAGCGGCTTAGCTGTACATGGATACCCACGATGGCCGCTTTTAACAATCCCCAATAACTAACTCGAGTTCCATTAAATTCTTCATATTATACGGCCATACAGCTAGTGCGTTGCTAAACGGTGTAAAAGATACGATATATTCGCTAAAAGTCTTGGTCGCTAATGTATATTCGAGACTACAAAAGCACAAAGAGGCTCTGAGTGGATTTATTTGGAATATCGGCTACGAGGAATCGAGATGGGTCAATTTTCGTTCAGAGGTGTTGTTAGCCGCCGCCATTGACAACCTTAAGTCTATTTTCGAGCGTTTCAATCTGCATTCGGAGGCTGGCTGTATCATCACCAGTCTCAATATCAGACGATTTCCGACTCAAATAAGCCCTAGTAACATAGATACGACACGATATCCAAGCCAAAATGGCTGGAAAGCCTCCAAAGAGCACATAGAGGCTTGCTCTCGAGGTGTCATTATTGATGCACCATACCAAAACCATAACTATGCTGCACGTGAGATACTTAGCAGACAGACAAGCTGAATTTAGACCAGAGGTGTAGTTAGACCATAGTTCACTCCGTATGGCCATTGATGTGGCAAACTGGCTACTCAGGCAGCCACCCCAAACGATGCCAGCGCCCAATAAAACGTGGAATCGGTACCCCTGACGAGCATGCAAGTAATTTTTTTCCAACTGGTATAGATGATATGCCAGTGTTGACTGTGCCATCCATGCTATTACCCCCGTCAGAAACCGAGGGGCCGTAATATACGAGCTGTCGCCTGACTTGCTTCTTGAGCTGATGGCTGAACCGGCAATAATCCCCACCAAAGTACCAAGAAATGGCTCTAGTTGATGCCAGAGACTCCACCTACCAATGCAATTGCGAAGATAAAAGTTGAATATTATGGAGCAAAAGCACCCCAACACCGCACCTTCACAAGCTCCAAATAATGCAAACACATCCAAACGTTTGGCTGAGCTCTCTTGTTGGACTTTTGATCCCTTGGCTGGTTCCGCAGTGTGCTCAGCAAAAGGTGCTGAAGGGTCGATTGCAAAAAACAACGAGAAGCCAAGGAATAAACTGGAAAAGACCAGCGGTAAAGGAGTCACCAACATACCAACGATTGGACCAACTACTAGCCCACCGAAAACACTAAAGGTGAGCAAAGCCGCACCAGGCCTCACGGGCACACTATTGGATGCAAACATTTGGGGTGCGAGATAGAGAGGAGTGGAACCAAATAAACCACAGAATAAATTAAAGAGAGGGAACGTGATGAGCGAGTTCAACAGTGTAAACAAGCACAACAACAGGCTCGAAGCCGCCAGGGTTAGCCTGTACCCCACTAGATTGGCGAGTAAAGGCCACATTAGCCCAAGCCCAACACCAAAAAAGTTCAAAATAATACTCCAATAAGCAGCAGTATGATGTCTGTACTTTTCAGCGTGCAGTAATTGCTGCATTGGAGGATAAAACGCTGTAGCGCAGGCTAGAGTGTTTGCTATTGCCAAGACCAACACAATAGAAGCATACTGTGATGTACTTGGCATGGCTCAGTATCCATAGTCGCTGCGGTCACCCTTTGTAATATGCGACTGTGAAAATTCGATTATGTAAATGCCCTCATGCACCTGCAGGTGTGGTGAGACCAAACGCAGTTAATTTCGCGTTAGCCTCTAGATTTCGTCATCAAACCAAGTCTACTGCTTGATCGATCACAGACTCAAAGACATTTCCGAGGCGTACACGGAGACTGACCCTTGAGAGATCTGCAACACGCACCTGAAACTGCGTTAATGCACTTACCCCTGCGCTATGGGTGGCGATAGTGATTGGAGGAGCATAATGCAGTTTCGGGCATCTCATAGTAGTGCTAGGTCATGGATCATACATAAAGCCAACTCCTGAGGACATCTCCTACTAAAGCTACTCATCGCACTCTGTGACTGTCAGTTGTGTAATAAGGGTTCAAGTATCTAGTACTTGCGTGGGTTGGCTTCCCTTGTTAGGATAAGATTATACAAAATATCACGGCTACTTTTTTCAAGGCTCCGAGGGCTTCAAAGTATGGAGACTGCATCTCGGTGCTTATCGATAAGGATTTCACATTACCTGGAAGGATTATGGGAACTACTTGTTTGATGAACTCTTGGATGTTAGACTGGATACCTAATTTATGTCCTGTTATCACCGCAAACTCTATGCATATGGCTGTTCTCCCCCGGGGTGAACTCCCGCTGTCACAAATAAGCATAGATATGCTGTGTCCTCCCATTTGACTCTTTAACGTTTGTGCCTCTATCCACTAAATGGTAATAGACCAGATAATATACCCTAAAGGGCACTGTGTATGCGAGCATCCACCTATACGAATCAAGCTGGGCCCAAAAGCGAAGATATGTAAAACAAGAGGCTTGAAAGGGAATTATCGAAACAGTGAGATATAATAGGTGATGACTATGTGTATATGCGATAGCTTTGTGGCTGCAGGGCGCAGGGAGGCGTCTTGAGTTCTACGTACAGATCTGGCTGAATATGATCACACGAATTAGATTCTCGATATACCCTTGGATGCCTGATCAACACATAGGTCATCATTATCAAGTATGGCAAAAGCTCGAGCGTTAAACCGTTTGTATACCCCACGTCGCTTATGCACGCTCATGCGCGTGATAATTATTATGATGACAGGAAGGTACACTAGATTATAGTAATTTTGCGTGGATATGCTATAACAGGTAGCTTACTGAAAGCTCTGATTGCGTCAAGCACTAGTCAAACTCATCCTCATTCACTCTCCATTCCACTACCCCACAATATTCGGGCTGTTCACATGGACCACGGCCCTCGGTCCTTAGTCATTCATGAAACCATCCATACCAAGACTAGCAGGGTCACTGCCACGGTTTCAGCATAAACAACGTAAAGTTTTATTAGGAGATGAGCCACAACCTCTCCAGTCAGGAATTCCACCCCCTAAAAGACCATCACCTATGGTCCCAGTGGAGAAAAAGGGTGCACTACGCAGCCTCCTCGACAAGGTATTTGGCAACAAAAGGAGCAGTGTGGCGGCCAAACTAAGGGCGGAGCGCCTTAAGGGGCTTGAAAAACCACAATTCAAAATGCTCAATACCACGCACGTGACAAATGTACTCTATTGGTACTGTGTGGATTTGAGCTTCATGCACAGCGATTTTGCCCGGTTATTACCGCCTCCACAGCTCAGGGTTAGCGATTTTGATAAGAAAGTTGATTTCGAAATGATCAGGGCTCGTAACCCGGTCAATTTAACCAAATGGATGGGGTATTTTCTCAAGTTCCCCACAAATGAAGATGCCGTTTGTTACTACCGCGAAACGCTTGGGAGTGAGCTGTGCGGGATGCCCCTCAAACTACGATTCGTTAACGAGGATATCAGGGGGCTGGGGTCGCCATTGCTTGACAAAGTGCCTAGTTTGAGCAGGAGATGTCATGCCGTTATTCTTGGGTTGCCACATGGCTTCAGCGAGACGACTATTTTACAACAACTATGGGACTTTGACCTAATTAATGACGATAAGTTGAGTGTGGAGCGTTTACCTGTGGATAAAGTCAAATATGGCGGGTCGCCATTTTTATTGAGGTTCAAGAGTGAAGATGAGGCTGAGAGGTTCGTTAATGAATTTGATAAAAAGGAATTTCCATACAGCGGCTCCAGAGTATTTTGTGAGGTGGTGGATTGAGTATGTTTGTTTACTACCGGACACTTTACACGAGTCGTTACGAGCCTAGGCCAGAGATTAACCACTCGAGCCATGAAACTGGAAAGATACCCAAGGCTCACTGAACTGAAAAAGTATAGCAAGATAGAGAAATTGCATTTACATAATATAAAGGAGATTTGGAGGGGTGTCGTAGGTACGCACTGGCCACCTTACTGGCTTACCCCTCGAATTTTCGCCAAGCTTCTCGCACTAGTTCATTGCCCCCTAGCACAACATATTTTTCCCACCGGCCTGTATCCAGCCATAGCACTATGAGTGCACTGTCACCAACCCATCCCAATACTCCTCGACCATCACACTCGGTTTGACACGACGCGTAACTCCATTCTGACCCGAAATAGCGCTGCCCAATCGGTAGTCCCTTGAGCAGATGTGTACGATTTTTTGCATTCAAGCTGAATACATGCAGCGTTGATTTATCCGAGAGCACCGCTAAATTATGCTGACCCAGTGCCAAGGAGTAGGTTTCGGCTCGGTCGAGCCCTCGGCGGAACTCGTGTACCAATGTATTACTTTCGGTATCAAATAATCGAATAATTGTACCAGTCACGCTAGCACTGGCCACCAGGTTGTCTCTCAATGCCAGCGCCCGCAGTCGGCTTTTGTGAGCGCGAATTACCTGTTCAACTTTGCCGGATTCCAGGTCAATTACCTGGATGCGACCTTGTGAACTAGCGGGGAAGACCGCTCTATTGTCGCAAAGCGCTGCTACGCCCCTAGGGTTCTCATCGGTTTCGTAACTCGAGATTTGTTGCGGAGGAGATGAGAGTGTATAAAGGTGTACAGCGCGTTCAAGTATTACCAGAATTCTACTTCTTGAGAGCAAAACATTCTGGATAGGCTGGGCGAATTCAAGGGTCATGGCCGCCGCTTCCTTGATATCGTCCCACAAAACCAACTTATTAGGCGGGAACTTTGGACGTGCGCCGCCGCCAACTAGCGCCAGAAAGTTTGTTCGATGTAACATCCCAACAGTTTTGATTCCACCATCAAACTCCCGAGAAACCCATGGCTCCATGGGATCGCTATTGTAGACCCTGAACCCCTTGTCGTGACCAATGGCAAAGCATTCCGTTTCTTCGTTAAAAGATGCATTCAAGAGGTGCAGCTGAGCTGAAAGCGGCATCAAAAGAGTAGATTGGAGCAGTAGGGTAGAGCAACTTTGTTTATGTAGCAGGTTGAGCTTATCGGGATGGAGGGGGTCTTAAAGCACCTTTAGCCTTGGGTAAACTCCTACAGCACACTAGCATTAGTCAGCACGAGCCGCCACAGCCACCACCACGACCTAGCCAACTCTCACTCCTTCTTTCGATATGTCTAATCCAAGTGAAATCAATGGCGGAAGCGCGGTAGCTATGATCGGCAAAGATTGTGTAGTTATTGCCAGTGACAGCCGCATGGGTCTGCAATCGGTTGGAATCTCCAACGATTTTAACAAGATCTTCAACTACAATGGGGTCCACCTGGCGCTTACGGGCCTTGCCACCGATGTTCAAACCCTTAGCACAGAATTCCGTAAACGCCACAACCTCTACGAGCTCAGAGAAGAGCGGCGCATGGAGCCCGAAACCCTGGCCAACCTCGTCAGCAGTACCCTTTACTCGCGGCGGTTCAGCCCATACTTTGTGGGACCCATTGTGGCCGGAATCAATTCAAAAACAAATCAGCCGTTTGTATGCAGTTTTGACTCGATTGGGTGTATCGATCATGCCCATGACTTTGCAGTTAGTGGTACCGGCAGTGATCAGCTCTATGGAATGTGCGAGTCCCTCTGGGAACCCAATTTGAGTCCTGATGAGTTGTTTGAGATTTGTTCACAATCTTTCATGTGTGCTGTTGATAGAGATGCATTGAGTGGATGGGGTGCAACTGTTTATATTATTGATAAGAATGGGGTGACTGAACGCCGTTTGAAGACAAGACAGGATTAGAAAGGTTGTCGATTATTGAAAGCATAAACATAGACTCTGGCAAATGTATTGAATGGGCCCAGATTCTGTTGAGCATGCAACCAAAAGCAAAAGCCTAATCACCGACCCACACGCAGAAAGTTCATAAAACCAGGGCGGCCAAGTTAAACCAATTAGCTAGTTTTCTCATTTAATGACTGTTTACCACTGTTAGCAAGCCATTTAGATGCAGTACGTTCAGGACAGCGGAGATCGAAATTACATTGGGCTTCATGCGCATCCATCGCATATAGATAGGAGCATACTGATTCTGTAAAGTGCAGACTTATTCAGTGAGTAAAAAGGTACACAATCAAAGGGATGTGAAAGGAACTTTTTGGAGTAGACAGCTACTTTAGAAGTTGATTCACCAGAGACAGCAGTGAATATATTCAGTACTAAAGGCTCTGCATGATTATCGTCTCAGTCAAACAAAGTAATCTGGAGCTGCAAATAGATCAATTGAGCATCCTTGAGTCGTCCAAGCCTTCATAGATCACCATTATCTGCACACGTTGATACACTACCGGTACTAGTTTGCGACAAAACGGAGACCGGGTTTCACCGACTCGCCAGTCATGTGTTTCTATGGACTTGACATATGGGGTATGTTGGGGTGGAGGTTTTACAACTCTTGGCAAGTTTCGGTCTTGATACATATTAAGATATGGCGTATAATCTACACTACAAAAGTCTGAACACCGTACTCTGATTATACAGTATTTGCCCCACCACGGCAATAAGGTCTCAAAACAACTTATTCAACGAATGAAAATACCTGCGACTTTTCAGCTCATTACCTTCCCACACCCCACTATCACCCCACCGTATTAAAGCGGCCATATCCCACCTGCATCCCACCTCACCCAGTTCAACCGCAGCTGCGCTGCCTTGCATGGCCTTCACCATGGTACACTTTGAGGTTGAAAACGATTGAGAGCTTGGTATTGCGTATGTATCGAGAGGCCTCTAAGGACTACTTGGCTGCTACTCTCTGCCAAAATCGGTAGTTATGGCGCTTCTCACAACAAGATAAGATAAAAGGGCAATTGCATCGACCGCTTCTAGACCCATAAAGTCGCGCATTAAAAGCTATACAGTGAGGGTAGTAAGCGTATGCTAGGCAGTGCTTCAATTGCACTTGCTTTTCTCAACCCACCCATTGTTATGATGATTTTGATAAACGAGTGTTTACATGCCATGCGTTATGCCTCTTTATCAATTAGCCGATATTTACGAATTGAGTCGGGCTGATTTCCTGCATGTTCCTGCAAGGTGCATAGTGCATCAATCACATGGGTTCTACATGGCTCTGCCGGCTACCACGCATATACATGCAGCGCTTATTCCGATGGTTCCAGCTGGATTCGCTGGGTGCAATAATTCGCAAGATGAACAAGATATTAGCGGTGATTAAACAATTCTGTCTAGGAAAAAACTATTAATCCCCCTTTTTAGTCCCGAAACTGTATCAATGTGTGTGCCTTACTCCTGATGATGACAGTGCCGCATGTGAGGGAAATCGGCCTCTTGACACAACCACTTGGCCGAGATCAAGGGGAAGGGGTGAAGGTAGCCGCCAAAGTTTTTGTATAGTATAGCAGTTATGAAGAAAAAAAATTTCTGGATTCAAACCTTAGCTATGCATTCGTTATTTGCTTTTTAAAATTTCTTGTATTCTGGTCGTCCCCGCAACATGACGTTAACTTTAGTTGCAAGAAGGTAGTTTTTTATTGTTTTATCAACGCTACCGGTTTGATCCCCACCCTAGATCAGCTGTTAACACCCCCCTCCCCCCCACTTCTATCCCCTAAGCTTTTCCTCTCCCACAATATGAATGAAAACACTAAAAGGATGAATATTTAAGCTTTATTAGCATAGAAATATTAGTTTCGCCCCATACCCAAGTCAGATTTATCTGTTTCAATACTTGCAATACATATTACAATGACCTGAGGTACGCAGCTTAATCGCGCATGCATTACTATTGCAGCCGGTTCCTGTCAAAATATAAGCGAGCTCCTGCATTTGCGCGGGGAACTGGTACGATGCGCTCATCCATCTGTTAATATGTATACCTTAATTCTCCATGGTTGGAATGAATTATAAATTCGAGCCTTTCTACCTTGTAAATATATTCAGGGTGCATGAAAAGTAGATGCGGGTTGGGGATCCGGTGGGGTGAGATCTTAGATTTGGGGCGGAGGCGTGGGCGAGTTTGGGGGAATTATGGTCTTAAACCTGAGGCATCAAGTATTTCCTCTATTTTTCTAGCTTTTGTTGACTTTTAAGCCCTTCAATGGCTCACCTAAAGTACTTTTTCGAGAGTTTTTAATCGCAGGGGTTGCCCAGCCAACTTTCCTGCCAACAGCGAAGGTGATCATGCATGATCCTGCAGGTGGGTTACAAACCACCGGGATTAATTTCAAATATAAAGGGGACATGAGTACAACAATTTGCCCCCCAAGAAGAAAACAGAAAACTCCAGAAACAGAATCTTTCAAAACTCGTTAATGTCTCAAGAAATCACTTTTGGACAAGTATACGTGGATATGTTCACCACCGCCGTCCCACACATGTCACGAGGACTCACTGCATCATTGGGGGTACGAGCTCTAGCATGGCACATTGGTTCAAGCCGACATGGTACTATGCATGCTGGGGATGAATCAAGAGGTCGCCGATACCAACGAACCCCTGCGCCTACCAAGCTAAGTCTGCGAGATTAGATCTTGCACAGACAGTCTTTTAAGAGGTCTGTCTCGTTGACTTTGTGAGCTATCTCGATGAACGACCTGTTTATTTTTATTTTTTATTGTGTTTAACCTTTGGTTTGAGAACTTCCAAAGGTTCATATTTATTTAGTGATGACATCATATTATCTTTGTAGTATCCCCCCCTCAACACCCTCCCCATTCTTCTAGAACATTTGTCAGCACGATCGTCTCCCACCAATCTGCAGTGATTCTAGCCCCTTCTCTCCGTTCTCCCCACACGTGTCATGAAGAGTCTTAGTTTAGCTACTTTGTTGGTATGCGGCGGTGTACTTGCCTTGGATCAACCACCTGTTGCACAAGTTAACGGTGATCAGTTTGCGCCCATTGGTGGTCTCAAGGGTGGAGACAATGCGCCTGCTGTTGAAGTCGAGCACCCTGATTTTGAGGTGTATCCTGATCCTGAGGATTTCAAATTAGGAGCGCTTGTTGAACAATTTAGTGGTACCGACGAGGAAATCTTTGCCAAATGGAAAGTCTCGCACGCCAAAAAGCAAGACGATGAGGACGAGTTTTCATATGTTGGTAGATGGAATATCGAGGAGCCATACATGATCCCCGGTTTCAAAGGCGATCGGGGTCTTGTTCTCAAAACTCCTGCTGCCCACCATGCAATTAGCAATACTTTTGAAAAGCCCCTCGTTACCGATGACAAGCCATTGGTAGTTCAGTACGAAGTCAAGTTTCAGGAAGGATTGCAGTGCGGTGGCGCTTATGTTAAGCTCTTGGGCCCCTCTGAGGGCGAATTCAGCAATGCAACTCCCTACGTTGTGATGTTTGGACCCGACAAGTGCGGTGCCACTGACAAGGTTCACCTTATCATCAAGCGCAAGACTCCTGCTGGCGAATGGGTGGAGCACCACTTGATGATGCCTCCCCGTACTGAGCCAGGTAAATTGAGCGCTCTCTACACTCTTGTCATTGACCCCAAGACTCAAAATTTTGAGATCCGTATCAATGGCATGATGAACAGAGCTGGCTCTCTGCTTGAAGAAGGCCAATTTGTACCTCCATTCAGCCCTCCCAAGGAAATTGATGACGAGACTGATTCTAAACCTGACGACTGGGTTGACGACGAGGAGATCCCAGACCCCGAAGCGGTCAAGCCTGAGGACTGGGATGAGTCCTTGCCTTTTTACATCGAGGATGCTGATGCTGTCAAGCCCGCTGGTTGGCTTGATGACGAGCCCGAATTCATTGCTGATCCTGCTGCCACCAAACCTGCTGGCTGGGATGATGAAGAAGATGGAGAATGGATCGCGCCTGAGGTCCCCAATCCCAAATGTGTTGTTGGATGCGGCAAGTGGACCCCTCCTCAAATCAAGAACCCCGACTATAAGGGTATCTGGGAAGCTCCACTCGTACCCAATCCCGCCTACAAGGGTGAATGGGCTCCCCGCAAGGTTCCTAACCCCGACTACTACGAGGACGCTGAGCCTGGTAAATTGGACCCTATCACTGGTGTTGGTCTGGAATTGTGGACTATGCAGGCTGATATCCTATTTGATAACTTTTATATCGGGCAATCAGTTTGGGAGGCCGAACTCTTGGGTAATGCCACCTGGGGCCCCAAGTACTATGTCGAAAGCCAGGAACTCAAGCATAACGCTCCTAAGCCCACTGAACCCCCTAAATATTCCTACTGGACTCATTTCACAAAGGACCCACGCGGATTCTTTGAAGCTACTTTTGATGATGTCAAGTGGCAGCTCATGAATGATCCTATGGGTACTTTGCGTGACCAACCAATTGGATTGGCAATTGTTGGTGGTACCGTGATTATTGGTTTCACCCTTTTGTTTGGAATTCTTAATGCTTTGCTCTTCACTTTTGGCAACAAACAGTTGGCTGCTGCAAAGCCCAAGCCCAAGACTAAAGCAGCAACCTTAAAGGATGAAGGCGAGCGCCAGGAAGCCAAGGAAGCTGCCAAGGTTAACGCGAAGGTTGGCAGTGAAGGATTGAGAAAGAGAGCGTAAAGTTTACTTGGGCGACGAGCTAGCTTGTGCTTACCCGCCTGGCCAGATTGGTGATCAGCTTCGCGTGGAGCATTCCCTTTGCCTCCTTAAACCTAAAAAAACTAAATAACAAATCCATATTTAGGTAGTTACGAATGTACGAAACCCTTTGACTCGCTAATCGTATGCGTCACTTTTGGCGACCCACATTTCTCCACCTACATTTTACCTCAAAATCCACATTGGGCGTGACCTGTTTCACCTTGAACTAAACCTTGAGAATAGCGCAAACCTTGAACCCCCAAACTTTAACTACGCAGTTTGACAATTATGAAAAAAATAAAGTTTTTTCCACTAGACTTGATACGGCCCTCAAATGGTATATAAAGACGACGATTGCCACCGATAAAACCATTCTACTCTCTCATGAAGCTTTCTTTGATCGTCTCTGCTTTCGCTGCTGCTAGTGCAGCAGCTCCCAACGTGCACTCTCTCGCGGCCAATGACCAGGCCCAAAGCAAATTCATGCCTGTCAACTTCTGCTTTATTTGCGGTGGTGGATGTGGCGGTGGCTGCAGCTGTGGTGGAGATAGCGGCTGTGGTGGTGGATCCTCCGGAGGCTCTGACTGCAGCTCTGGAAACTGTGGTGATGGCAGCGGCCCTATTGTTATTGGTGGCCATGGTGGAGGTGCTATGCAGCTTCTCGGCCGGGGCCCCTTGGCCCAGCTTTTGCAGCAGCAACATGCACAGATGATTGCTCGTATCCAAGGTAGAGCCTAAATGCAAATAACAAGCCCATTTAGAGGCCCCTTTGAGGGGTATATCTCATTTTTAAATAGCAATTATTTACACTATTTCAGGATTATTATGAGTTTTACGGCTCAAGGCAAGTGAGATGGTATGATTCAGGGCCCAGCAGGGCATGTCTGCCTCTGACCCTGCAATGCTCAATGCTCGACCCTCGAGCTTCCTTGTATGTTATAATTGAGGCCCAAGGGTCTTGATTCCAGCAGCTCGATATCATTTTCCGCACGTTCGATCCTGGAACTCCGTATTGTCGCCTAGCTGGTTCTTTTAATTATAACGCGTCGGGTTCGTGATCCGGCGCGAACGCGAATATTGCAACTTATCGTATTGACTTTTACTTTGCAAAAAAACCTGTGCGCTCTATTCTTTTTTTGCCAAACATAGATTATTACCCGTTCTTGTTTAGTTTATTGTTTATTTTAAGTCAGCTGGATCGTTGCCTCCCACCATGTACCGTAAACGGGTCAATAGCTACGATGAATCGGCGGTTAACGCACCTTTCGCGGTACCATTCACAGTCATACGTAATGAACGGCGCAAAACGCGTAAAACCGTAGATTACACCGACCTCAAGGACCAAGAAAACCAGGCAGCTGATCTCCGCCCACCCGGTAAATTATTGGGGGTGCGGCCGCCTGCAGATTCGAATATTCTGGGTAAATTTGTTCCCATTCAACAGACTGTGAACGGGCGGCAGCTGGGAATGAATGCTGGCGCCCCACGTGCTCCAAGACCTCTGTATGATCCTAAAGAGTCGATAGTGCTCTATGATCCTACCGATGAACCTGAAGAGCCCGAGCTAGAGGAGCAAAAAAAGGAGCCAGAGACCCCCAAAGTCGGCTTGGATCCACTGGCGAATCGTAAGTCCCTGTTGGACATTCTTGGAATCCGAAAAAACACATCAAAAGTAACCAAAGTACCCGTTGTCATTGACCCCCGGCTTGGCAAAATCCTTAGACCTCATCAAGTTGAAGGCGTCAAATTTCTCTATAGGTGCACTACTGGTGGTCTGGATCCATCTACATTCGGCTGCATCATGGCTGATGAAATGGGACTCGGCAAAACACTCCAGTGTATTACCCTGTTGTGGACATTGCTCAAACAAAGCCCCATACCTGGCACTTCAACTATCGAAAAATGTATTATTATTTGCCCATCGAGTTTGGTTGGCAACTGGGCTAATGAGCTGGTCAAGTGGTTAGGCAAGGGCACGGTGTCTGCTCTGGCATGTGATGGTAAATCTGTTAAACAGGGCGAGTTGGCTACTCAATTACAATACTGGGCCGATGCACAAGGCCGTCAGGTCACTAGACCAATTTTGATTATCTCGTATGAGACCCTTCGCCTCAATATTCATCATTTGGGAGGGTGTGAAGTAGGACTCGTGCTGGCTGATGAAGGTCACCGGCTTAAAAATGGTGACAACCTCACATTCAGTGCTCTCAACTCTCTCAATGCCAAACGTAGGGTGATCCTGACCGGAACCCCCATCCAAAATGATCTGACTGAGTACTATAGTCTCATTTCATTTGCCAACCCGGGCCTTTTGGGCACACCCGCCGAGTTTCGCAAGAATTATGAACGATACATCCTCAAGTCTCGTGATGCATTTGCTACTGATAAAGAAATGCAGCAGGGAGAAGAGAAACTCGCGGAACTTCTTCAAGTAGTAAATCGGTATATTATCCGTCGTACCAACGATATTTTGTCTAAATACCTACCGGTAAAGTACGAACATGTGGTCTTTTGCAACTTGAGTCCCCTTCAACGTGCTCTCTACAAGAAATTCTGCCAGAGCGAAGATGTAGCGGAGCTTTTGGATGATGAAGGCAGTGGTGCTGGCGAGCCCGGCTCTGCACCTAAGAAGGGCCTGAATGCTATTGGAACGCTTCGAAAACTATGCATGCATCCCGATCTTATTAATTTGCCTAAAGAGATCCCCAAATTTAGGACCGTTACCCCAAATGCTTATCAACGGCCGGAAAATAGGGGCCGCGATAAAACAGTCAACTCTGAATGGAGCTGTAAGTTCGAGGTTCTCGAGCGTATGCTATGGCAAATCAAAACTGAAACTAATGATAAAATCGTTTTGATTTCCAATTTTACTTCAACTCTGGACCTTATTGAGCGCATGTGTCGTCAATACAAGTACGATTGTCTGCGACTTGATGGCACCATGGCAATCTCCAAACGCAGCAACTTGGTTTCTCGATTCAATGATCCTGAGAACCCGGCTTTTATCTTTTTATTGAGCAGTAAAGCCGGTGGCTGTGGTATCAATTTGATCGGTGCCAATCGATTGATTCTTTTGGACCCCGATTGGAATCCTGCGAGTGATCAACAAGCTCTAGCTCGTGTCTGGCGTGACGGCCAGAAAAAGAACTGTTATATTTATCGGTTTATTGCTACCGGTACAATTGAAGAAAATATATTCCAACGTCAATCCATGAAACAAACGCTCAGCTCGTGTGTTGTGGATGATAATAAAGATGCTGATCGCTTGTTTAGCTATGATGCACTGCGAAAATTATTTGATTACGATGCTGATACTGTTTGTGCCACGCACGACACTTTCAAGTGCAAACGGTGTGACGCAACAGGCCAACTTGAACCTGCACCTGCACACCTGTATGGTGATGCCACCACCTGGAACCATTATACGAGTGAGCAACTGAGAGAGAGTGAAGACAAGTTGCTCAGAACTGAGGGTGAGAACGATAAAGTTAGTTTTGTGTTTCAGTATGTTTCGCACTAATTTGGAGGTTCAAACAAACATGGAGCTGAACTGATGCCGCTGGAGTTTGTCACCCTGGGTCTGTCACCCTGGTCCTTTTATGATATTCAACAAACTAATCTGTCAATCCATCTCAATCTATTCTCCAGTCGTTGGTTCTTGAAGTATATCTCAACCTTGGGTCGTACATATCACGCTCTTTTCCAAGCCCTCGTTATAAAGCGTCCTCAATCCAAATAAGTTATTTATTGCTATAAAACACCCTGATAAACCTTCCAGTACAGGCATTGCGCCCACCATGCAGCTGAGGCAGGATAAGGGTAACTATATGCGGGCGGCATGGTTGCGCAACCCGCAGCTTGCTTAGTAATCGTAAGTATATAGGTAAAGGCCCCGCCGCTTCAACGTTGGGCCGCGTCCCCTCGACAGAGACATAGTTCGTCGTAAAAAGCAAGCCAAAATGTTCACGCCTACGCTATAGCGCCACGTTGCAATCCTTTTGCTGGTGTTCTATAGGTTATGTGGAACAAGTCAGGTCTCATGAGTCGAAGGCTGATGGAAGATACTCTTCGTACAGAGGTGACTTATACTAGTGGATCATTCCCTCTATTTTTGCCCAGGTTGACTCGAGGCCAAAACTTGAGGGTCTCTCTGTCTGAGACGTCTCTAACTCGATGAAACCACTGCAAGAATTTGGGTATCGTGGTCTATGATGATGTATAGTCCCCCCTGAGAAGGAGCAGTCTCATCGCTAAAGCTGACCATAGATCTCGTCGTTTCTTCTCATCAAGCCAGCAGCAGCGGCTACCGTGATCATTGTTGACTCCTCAGCGCCTGTCCTGAGAGAGCAACACCGTTAAAATAGCGCCGGGTAAGACAGAATATGCCACGGGACTGCTATCAACGGGCTGCACTTTTCTTTTGTCGATGGGTGTCACAAGACAACCCTGACAGCCTCTCCCTCGAGCGCCTGCGCCTCATGAGACACTGATCTCAGGCCGGCTCAATTCAATTCAATTTCCCTCGAGCGCCTGCGCCTCATGAGACACTGATCTCAGGCCGGCTCAATTCAATCCAATTTCCCTCGAGCGCCTGCGCCTCATGAGACACTGATCTCAGGCCGGCTCAATTCAATTCAATTCCCTAGTACTGGTACTAATCAAGTACCTTACGCCATTCCATAATCCCCCCAGTACGGAGCAGAAAATGCTCGCAACGTACGATCTCAATCCCCCATCTCACAACAAGTGATCACTTTACCCGCTCAGACATTCTTCAAGCATCGTTCATCTAGATGTATTCCATCGTCTTCTTATGCGGGGGCCTCCACAAGCCGCTTAAAACTGTGGGCATGAGGTAGGCAATATCTCCCATGCAAGCATACAAAACCGGGTGGTTTTGTGTATTTGCAGAATGAATATTGACAATATGTAATTTATTATAAAGAGTAGAAGCATGTGTCTAGTTATCGAATTGCCATCGTCACTATGTAGTTAGTGGGATGATTCGGTATTTACTTCGCAATTGGTGACTTCAGTGCGTCTTTGACAGCTTTCACAGGTCACAATACCACGAGTAAGACAAGTCAATTGATTATAATAAAGCTAGATAATGAAAAGGAAGGCACTAGCGTGCTCCCTGGATATATAAAAGTAAAACCAGTGGTTCAAGTCTGGCAAACAGCCACGGCGATAGCCTGCATATCATTGTGCGAAATGCTCAACTTGATAGTTTTATCACCGGCAACTTTCTCGGCGTCACCGTGCAAAACCACCTCTGGACCGGTCTTTGTGCGTACCACCTCGATATCCAAAAGTGAAGCACCAGCGCCCTTGGATTCAGTCTTGAGAGCCTTGAACACAGCTTCCTTGGCACTCCAAGTGCCAGCATATGAGGCACGAGGATCAGGCGAGGCTTGGCAGTATTGCTGCTCTTGCTTTGTGAAATTGCGCTCAATGAAGGTTTCATTCTCGATATTGATGGCAGAAATGAGCTCTACGTCGACGCCCACGCTCTCAGACTGGCTCACCTTGGAAACCAGCGAAGCAGCCTCGACCATAGTACCAGCCTTGACTTTATCGAGGTCAGTATACTTGAACTCGCTATTGACACGTGCAGTAGGATCCATGTAGACCTTGGATTCTTGTTCAGATGTGTAAGGTGCCTTATCCTTGGCTCTAAACATATTGTTGTGGCACATTGACTCGTGCAGATAACGGTACACCTTGTCGTAACGTGAGCTAACCTTTTGCTTGTAGGTCTCGTAGCTAGATTTATCCAACACACTGAAAAGGTAATTGGGGTGTACAATCAACGCAAAAGCACCCTTTTGACCAAAGCCAAACGAAGTGAGGGTACCGGCCTTGATACCATACGTCTTGAGGGAGATACTGGGGAAAACAATGCGATCGAAATCCTTGAGACTCTGGTCAATATTATCAGCATTACGATTACCAGGCACAATACCACTGTTCATACTTTGAATCACGCCGTTCATCATCCAGGCACCGGCAGCACCCTTGGGGTGACCAGTGAGGTATTTCTGGAAAATACCCATAACGGGGTTACCCTTGGTACGGCCCAAATGCACCAGCATATCGTGAATGGCAGCGCTTTCATTCTTATCATTTGCTGCGGTAGAAGTACCATGGAAACTACTGATGCCAATATCATCCACAGTGAGGTCCCATTGAGCAAGTGCACCACGCAAAGGGGCGATATGAGGGTCCTTTTTGTAGAACTCATTACCCCAGGTATTCATTGCCTCCTTCTCTTGGCGACGGGCATCATTATCAAGCACCTCTAAACGCTCGCTAAACTCTTGCTCGGTGATTTCACCACGCTCACTGCACAAGTATTCATGCTCACACTCGTACCAGTCCTTGATTTGACGTCTACGAGATTCAAGTTGGCGACGGCGGTAATCAATGTTGAGCAATGGGTACTTGCTCGGGCCACTAGCAGTTGGTTTCTCGCGAGCAACAGTCATGATACCTTTACCAGGAGCGGGAACAGAGCGGCCAATCTTATCAGTAGCAGTAGCCGTAAGCGCAACAATACCATAAACAGGCACACCCATTTGAATTGCCAAATCACCAGACATGAGAATCTGAATACCAGCGCCGTGAGCTTCCATAAATCCGGCACGAGAAGTGGTTGTGGGGCGCGACATTTCACGTGGGGTACGGCCATTCTCCATTTCAGTTTGAGAGTTGGAAGTAGCGTTCATGTTACCGAATTCATAAATACCCTCCTCCTTGATATCATCATAACCACCGACAATAACAATACGAGCAGCACCACTACGAATAAGCTCTAAACCTGTATCAACAGATTCAACAGAAGTAGCACAAGCACCAACAGGGGTCTTGATAGGACCGCTCGAGGAAATGAGCAACATATTGACCCACGCAGACATTGTGTTGATAAAAGATTCCTGCAAAATATCATTTTGAGCTTGTTTCTCCAAATAGCGATCTTTGAACATCTTGCGCAAAGCAGTCATACCACCCATACCACTACCACTTGCATTACCGACCTCACTTACGTGCACGTACTGATAGAATTCATAAGGATCCGTGACACCAGAGCAAAGTAGAGCCTCGACTGTGGAAACCAAAGCAAATAATGTAATCTGGTCGACTTGGTCCACAATATCATCAGGAACACCATAACGACGGGCATCCCAACCTTTGGGAATCTGGCCAGCTACCAAGCGGTTATACTGAAGTGCCTTGGGGATCAAGATACGGGCACCCTTGAGGAAACGAACGGTCCACATGTCTTCTTCAGGAATGGGGAAAGCCTCCACGTTATCACCTTGCTCAAGCTTGAATTGCTCTGCAGCTTCTTTAGAGGCCTCGAATGGCTCGAGATCGTGCTCAATGATAACTTCTTGCAAAAACTGTTTACGGCTAGGGTCATAATCCAAAATCTCGGGCTCCACCAAACGAATACCAGAATGCTCCAAGATTGTCTTCTCGTACTTAGTTTTGATATCACGCTCCTCAATAGGCGCTTTAGTAGCAGCGTCAACCCAACCACTGTATGGTTTGTTCTTGAGAGTACCGGTAAAGTAGGTAATAAGACCCATAATCCAAGCCATTTCAATGGCTCCCTCAATGCTAAACTCACCATGGGCTTCCATTTCCCAACGGGTACGGGCACTACCCCAAGGACCGACTTCACTGAAGCCAGTCACGACTGCGACGCGATCCAAATCAACCAAATCCTTCAGCTTCTTACTAGGCAGATCCTCATACTTGGGCAACTCTGGGAATTCAAATTTAGCATTGGCACGCTGCTGGACCTTGACGTCAGAATATCCGGTATCGGCTTCAGGGCCAGAAACAACCTTGTGCTCAATACCAGTCTCCAAAGCAACAGCCCGACGAATTTCAGCCTGAGAGAACAACTCAGTACGCAAATTGGTCATGTGAGCCTTGAGCTCAGGGATATACTGCATGCCGCCATTCAAATCGGCCCAAACGGGGGATCCCTGGCACATATTGACAATGCGGGGACTCAACAAACCAAGCAAGTTGAAGGCCATCTCTTGCTGTGAAAAAGTACGGATGCCAAGTGACTCGATACCTGCAGCGACCAAGTTATTTTGAGACATGAGACCTGTACCACGGGTCCAACCAATAATTGCACCGCAGATTGTAAGGTAGCCACCCCAAGACTCGGAACTCCAACGGTTGAACAATGTCTCGAGCGAGATCTTGGATTCAGAGTAGAGACCGTCGCCTCCAAAGGTACCATGGTTGGGGCTAAGCGGCAAGATAACCTGAGCAGGACGAGTCTCAATCTTTTGAGTCTGCTTGTGAGTCTTGACTTCACCCAACAGGCGCAACAAGTTTGTGAGCATCAAACGGTGAGCCAACTCGCTCTTGGAATCGATGCCATCAATTTCAACACCACCCTCGGGGATAGCGGCAAATGGAATAATAAAGTCGAGATCCCATCCAATACCGCTGTAAATGTAATCAACGAGTGCCTTTGTGTCGGTCTTGGAGGCCTGGTTGAAAGGTACAACCACAAGAGTAGAGCCAGTACTACCATAGCGGGTATAGATGCTCTGATAATGATCGCAAGTTTCTTTAGAATAGCGCGAAGTAGTAACAATAACTTTGGCACCACCACTCAACAAACCTTCGAGTACTTTTTCACCGATACTGCCCTTACCGGCACCAGTCAACAGCACACTCTTGCCTGCAAATGTAAGGCCGTCACGGGCGCAAGATTCGAGTACCTGGAGGAATTCAGAGGTGAGGCCCTTATCATAAGACCACTGCTCATTTTTGAGGGACTTGAGGTGCAAAAATGGAATGATATCATTGCGCATTCCCTTGTAGAGCTGTTGGCCTTGTTCTTTGGCCTCAAGACGCGACTTGAGCAAATTGTAGGCAGCTGTAACATCATCACCAGCCTCCATACCAGAGTAAAGCTGCTCCAGTTTAGCCAGAGAATCATTGAGGAAAACAGACTGAACATCACGAGAATTTTCATTGCCAAGGGCCATGTCCATAACGTACTGTTCCAATTTACGGCAATTAGGGCGAACTTCTTCAGAGTAATTGATATTACCCTTGGCATCGACAACGGTTTTAGGGCCAGTAGGAATGTTAATATCCTTGTAGAGAGGCTCATTACCAAGGAACTCAGTACAGTTATCCATCAATTGTTTAGCCAAATCACGCGCCAAAGAGAAGGTTTCACCACGCTCTGTGGGTACAGTATCAATATAGTAAACCATCATATCAATCAAATTGGGACTACTGCGGTTCAAGATAGCAATACAGCGCTGTAAAGTCTCACGGTCAACTGAATCAAGACGGCCCCAAATAATATCGTAAAACATGCGCAAACAATCCTGCCGGGCCCAATTCCAAGAGGAGTCATAGATACGAGCCTTTGAATTTGAGAAAATAGGAACAATACCATCGGCATAAACCTCACCATGCTCGGAGAGCCACAAGTCCAACTGCTTCTGTAAAAGCTCGCTGGCTTGGACCTGAGCGCTGAGTTTCTTGTCACCATCACGCAAATCAACGGCCAAATAACGGGCCAACAGCTCGAGTTGTTGGCGAGCCAAATACTTCTGGTCCTTGGTGATTTCTTCCAATGCCTCTGCAGAAACAGCAGCACCACCGGCACCACCGGCACCGCCGGAAGATGCGGCAGCAGCAGCAGCAGCAAAATCAATACCCTGACTGCGACCATAGTCTTGGGTAATCTCATCCAAAAGCGCCTTAGCCTCGCCCTCGCTGCCTAAACGAGCAGCTGGCTCACGAGTCAAAGCAACGAGCAAAACAGCATCTTGGCGGTTGGTAGGCAATCCCCAGCGTGTCTGAAGATATTTGCGCACATTAGAGATACCAAACCCGCCAGGCATCTTGGCGGAAGCAAATTTGTTGACCATGCCGGTAGTGTGTTTACCAAGTTTGCCAGAGAATCCATCGGTGAATTGAGAAGCGAGCTCATCAATAGGCACTTCTTCAGCCTTTTCAGGGGTAGCATTGAACTCTTTGGCAAGATCACCAAGAATTTCGTTCTGAACAGTGGATTTACCACCGACAAGGTCTTTAATAGCTTTAGAGACAGGAATCTGGTCCAAAGTCTTGCGAAGTTTAATTGCAATGAGCGCGTGCAAAACCTGAAGGGGAGTCAATGGTTTATCATCGATTTCAGCAACGGCGGCGGATGGAGCGGGCGCAGCTGGTGTAGCGGCCGCGAGAGCAGCAGGAGCAGGAGCAGCGGCAGCGGCAGCAGAGCCAGAAGCCTCACTACCACCAGCAGCACTCTCGGGCTCGGCATCCTCACTGGGATCATGCTGATAATAAATCTCCTTTGTGTCCTTTGCATAACACAAAATTTGACGCTCAAGTGACAATGCTGCATCAAAAGCCTTATAATTCTGGGCCAAAGTACGGGTAGCCATGCCTGCCAAAGTAGCAGAGGGACCAACCTCGACGATCCGCTCGCTACGTTTCTCGCCGAAAATCACATCCTGGGTTTCAATCCATCTCACGGGAGAAGCGAATTGATAAGCTAAAAGCTCAGTCAATAGCAAATGAGCAAGATCTTGCTCGACTTGAGGCTTCATTTGTTAAGGTGACAGGTGCTGTGGAGCCTTGATATTGAGGCCTGACGGGTTGAGATGTTGAGACGGTTGGGTTGAGAGCACAAATGCGAATATTATGTTGATTAACGATATATTGACACAAGGTTGGGTTTTTATAGCAGATCAAAGCGTTTATTCAAAAATTCAACGTTCATATTTATCCGTGTATGCGTGGGTCTGCATGTGACACGAAGAGCGTAGAAAAGTTAGCCTGTCGGGATAATTGGGTCTTTGACCTTATAATTGATTAGTTTGTGTATCAAGAAGATAGCCAGTTCAAGGGGTTAGCTTTTCCGGGGATCCCTCAGCGCGTACCTGGACCCGTACCTGAACCCTCCTCCAACGATCGGTTAGGACCCTAACCCTAGACTCAACCGCTCGCGAGGATATCACTTGATCTTGAAAAATCTCAAGCAAATAGAAAACTAAAAAATAAAGGGGTAAAGGGGGCCAAAGGGGGCCAAAAGGGGCTGAGTTTTTCATGAGGAGAAATGCCCGATCACGCACAACAATTTCAGGTGATTACAGCTAAAGTATTTATAGGAATTAGACAAGAAAGAAAGGGGTTGAAACTATAGTGGGTAAGAAGGTGATTGACATAAAAAGTGGGTAATGCAGTGGTCTGATCCTCAAATGAGGGTCACTATATAAAATCTATACCGAGTCTAGCCATTGATACTATCCAAAGTGCCCAAATTACAACGAAACTCAAGTCCTGACGCACATGAATGCTGGATTTCAGGGGGTCAGACGTTACGCCCGTTACATGTACGTCGTCCTCCGCTTCTTTGTCAGCATTTTCTATTTTGGGTTCTGGGCTGAGCTAAGCGTGGTCTTCTCTCCTCCATCTCTCATTCTCAAAGGCAAATGAGCTACAATCCGTACGAGAATTACGAGATGCAGCCGCAAATGGCGTTTTTCCAGGAAGTGGAAGACGTCAAGCGCGACCTTGTTCAATACGAGGACAATATCGAGCGTATTGAGAGTCTGCACAAGCGGTCTCTTGGCGAGACAGACCTTGAGGCTCAAGAGTTTACCACCCGCCAAATTGATTCCTTGGCCACCCAGACCCAAGGCCTATCAAACACCCTCAAGACAAGGATACAACAACTCGTTTCCAAGTCTCAGAATGACTCGACCAAAAACTCTCAAGCTGATAACCTGAAACGCCAGTTTAAGGATCTTATTCAAAAGTATCAACGCGTTGAGGCCCAGTTCCGTCAGCAATATCGTACCGCTGCTGAGCGTCAGTACCGTATTGTCGAGCCCGATGCCACTGATGCCGAGATTGACCAGGCCCTTGACTCTGGTAACCAGCAGGTGTTTAGCCAGGCTTTGCTCCACCAGGAGCGCCGTGGCCAGGCTCGCCAGGCCCTGTCCGAGGTGCAGAACCGCCATGCCGAGATCCAAAAGATCGAGCAGACAATGGCCGAGCTCGCCCAATTGTTCCATGATATGGAAATTATGGTAGCCGAACAGGATACCCAAATTCAACAGATTGATGACACTGCTGCCCAAGCACAGACAAATATTCAATCGGGTGTTGCTGAACAAGATAGAGCCATTGTCAAGGCTCGCAAATGGCGCAAGAAGAAGTGGTGGTGTTTTGGTATTTTGGTCTTGATTGCCATCATTTTGATTGCCGTCTTGTGCGGTGTTCTTATCCCAAGACACTAATTTATGTCAAGGCAGGGGTGCAGGGTTTGATTTAAAGGGCTACTGAGCCGATTTGGCTGTATGTGTGTGTATGTGTAGGTACAAGAAGGTTAGTTTGGAAATACTAATAAGCGGCAGAGCATGTATTGGTTGCTTTTCAAGTAGGCCCTCTATTTCCTCCCTGGCCTCTTGTTCACCTCTTATCTCCACCACTTGCCTTTGCCCTTGGTACCCTTTGATGCCTTTTCTCTTGGATCTAATTCATTTGACCTCATAACTAGGTATGTATAATAATTATAATTTGCTTTAAGCTGCAAGTAATGGCTTAATCCTGCTTGTTGACGCGCTTCAAGGGGTTGGCCCCCTACAGACTCACCTTGTAGACCACGATCGCCACATCGCCACATATGCCTCAACTGGCTCAGCCTATTCTGCCAGCATCGGCAAACCCCCCGCTCGCGGTCCTTGCAGCACTTTTCTTTCTCATATTTTCATCCTTGTTTATTGTGGATACCAAGTCGACCCCTAGATCACTGGCCTATGCCGCGACTGCCTCGGTTGCCGCCGGGTTCGGCAGTATCTACCTCATTAACGCTTTCCACGTTTATACCGGCTAAATAGATTACTTTACCGTAATTTTAATTTAAAAAAATGTTGTTTGAATATCGCTCAGTCGCACTCGGTCTACGTTTTTCTCGCCTACTCCCCTGGACACCCAACCTCACCCACCTCCCTCGTCTCCCACATGCACTTTACTCGCTCATTACGACAACTGCTAAGACCGGCTTGCCCTATTTACATTCATAATTTGGGCTCAGTTTCCAGTCTTTCATTCAGTTCTAACCCTCAGGCTACCCCCGTGGGTACTTTTAGCAATTCTCAGCTGGAAAATTTCACCAAAGCGTTCAATACAGAGCCAGATAAGTTTGAGCCAGTACCACTAATCAATCGCCCTGATGATTTCACAGAAAACAAAAAGTTCATGCCTAAAGTACATCAATACCTTAAGCGTAACGTTCACAAGTGCCCTGTTTTCTCAGCAATGGCTGCGGCCGAGGACAAGACCCACTTTTTCCATATTTACGATCTTCGCAACCCTCCAACCATTGGTAGAATCCCTGCAGTTGAAGATATCTTGGGTACAGTAGAGATCGATGATCAGGGGATTGTCAAAGACAGCTACCAGGCTAATTCCATGTACCGGCCCGTGTCGACATATGGGGCATTGATGCTATCTAAAGAAATGGCAAAGGGGTTGCAAGCCACTTTAGTATAAGGTGAACCCAGTCAGTGAGAACTGCTTTGAGATCTCAGGGATACCGTACATAGAAATACACAAGTTTCCAGAGAGAGGTCTAAAGTGCTCAGTGTATTATGAATCTGTTTGTATATAGCAAATAGCTCTGTGCATTCACGGGAACTCCCCTCGAGCCCATGGGCATTCGACCCCTAACATATTCGGTTTCTAGATATAAATAAACTGAAATCTACAAGTGTAGCAGCAATTTGGGTCAAGCCGTGATTATGCCTGTAGAGCGGCCTGTGTGAGGAAGAACTTGAGTTTTCTGCAACTACTTGATCATCACATGTATTTCTACAATTCGGTTGTGCTTCTAGGCCTGTCAATCACGTATCTCTAAACACATTGATGTGCCCAGTCTCATCATTCTGCTCCACCAACTCACTTAGATCTCCCAATAATTTAGGCAAATGTACAATTCCTTGTATACCTTGTAGCTCGAGAATAGCACCAACTACCTTGGTGCTCAACTCACTCAGAGCGCTAGGCCCATACAACTCTTGCTCGTAAGGAGCCCCTACCCCATTGACCCGTGGACAGGCCAGCGTTCCAAACAGTAGCCTGAGCTGAGGCTCGCGCTCCTTTTGATTGATATGGACACGGGTTTTGAGCGAGTCGCCCAACCGGATCGCCTCATCGAGGCTATCTTGACGAATCAGTCTCGCCATTTTTTGCACATCAAATTCAAACTGCAGTGGTTCTGTTAGTATTTCGGGGAAATTCTGTTGAACAAGGTCCAGTGCCCCATCAAGGTCTTGATTCAAGATCCGGGAACTTATAGATGATCTTGCCACGGAATTTTCGGGAACGGTTTCGGGCTTTGGGTGCCCCAACTCTTTCAACAGAGCATTAGAGGATCTATTAAAACACATGTGTTCTAGATAGTTGGACACCAACTTAAGAACCGGGTCTTTGGAGCCCAGATCCGGTAAATCAACCTCTGTTTGCTCAATTTGTTCATATATGGCATGTTTCTGCCTGAGAACATGCTCCACAATATCGTATTTGAACTCATACTGCCCAAAGTTTGTGGTGAAAACAGTACCTGAACGTACTGCAATAAAAGGGTAAAGCTCAAGTGTCGGGAGGTCTTTAAACGCGGTATTGATTCGAAACCCATTTTTGGTATAGAAAATGGATCTTTTATCGTAATTAACGCCACACCCAATCGTGTCGCCCGTTTTGAATGTGGGTCCAAACATATGGCATGCACCACTTTCGGCCATGACTTTTCCATCGTCGCTGAAATATAACCAGCACGTGTTTTGCGTGCCCATAATAGCAATTGGTCGGTGTGGGGCCGGGCCAGTACCCATCCCTATCATTGTGGGGTTGGGGAGGGAGTCAAATGTTACCTCAAAGTAGTAGGTGCCGCACTTTTCAGGGATAGGGACAGGTGTTTGTATATAAATCTCTTTGTTATCGGGGATATCTTCACTTATCCGAACGGTTTGGCCATTTCTTTTGACATCTTGTTTATCGGCATCCCACATCGCCGGTAAAGCCATGGGATGAGACAAATTGCCGCTTTTTATCGCAGCAGTGGTCGGCACGCCACCAGCTACTCCAAATATATCATAACTGTCCGTTGAATCTTCACTCTTGAAAATCAACGCACTAGAAACCCAAGCAGGGGGCTGGTGGCCCGCTGAGTATTTATCGATAAATTGGCCATAAACTGTGTGCCTGAGGTACTCTGGTAATCTAGCACTTAGGTCAGGCATATCTGTCTACCAGGCTTATTTTAAAACGGCAAACTGATATCCTTTAATTGGGCTCTTGGCTGTTTATCCGTAGAGCGCGGGGAAGGGGGGAGATGTCAA